>JAXQQM020073382.1:0-97435 GCA_034641835.2 Pinus albicaulis | reverse complement strand
CACGCACCCTCACTGATGGATATATATAGGTCAACATTGGAGGTCATTTCCACCATCACTCATCACACATTCTCTCTCATCATCTGATTGGTTCGATCATCATCTTGGAGGCTCTTCTTCTCTCACACATGGGAAATTGCAGCAAAGGATTTTATGGTTTTGACCTAGGGTTTCAGCGCATATTTGACCAGCGTTGACTTTGGTTAACGCATGGTCAACTTGACCTCAAACTCTCCCAAAATTCCGATTTCTACAGTCTACATTTTCTGGCACAAAAATCAAGGCTGGACGTTGACTTTGACCTGGCTGCGTTGACTTTTTGCTGATGTTGTTTTGCATTGACCATTGACTGGACAACGTTGAATTTTGTTGACTTTGGGTTGACCATTGTAGAGTTGTCCGAGAGGGTTGTGTGACACATTCTGGTTGGCTGACCATGTAGAGACTTTGCTGGTTGAAGCATCTTGTTGACCGTCGTAATGCACCACAACACATATATTTTTCTCATCAAGTTAAGTGTATTTTTGACTTGTCTTTTGTCGATCTATTGGTATGTTCTATCAGCGTTTTACTTTCTTGTTTATGTGATTGATGTTTGATATCGGGTATAAAAGTAAAGTTGCATCAAGCATAGAACATCTACGAAAATTACAACTTGCTACAGGACCCCCATAGGCTATCCTAGTCATCAAGCTGAATTGTCCCTGGGTTCCACTGACTTTTGCTAAAGAAAACCCTCAGACGCTCCCTTGATATGGGCAAGGGTGCATCTAGGAGGCTCTGGATACACCCACTATTTGAAAATTCCTTAACCCGGAGTCCCTATTGCAGTAAACTGATATTACTTCTCCTACTTGATTAAGCATGCATGTTATTTATTGTGTTCTACAAGTAAATACTAAAGCAAATACACTGAAACCTTCACTACATAAATAAACTGCAGAAAAATAAACGCGGAAACGAGATCTGAGGAAGAAGAAAACTAAACACACATGACACAGTTATTTTTGGACTAAGTCCTCGGAAAAACCCAATGCGGGAAAATCGATGCTGCAGATGAGGGTTTGATATTATTAAGCAGAAGTTTTTGAATACTACTGGATGCCCAAATTATGGCTATCCACTAAGAATCTGACTGACAGATAACTAGTGAGGAACTAACACTAGAAATTCGGAACTGATCCAACACTGAACTAGACAACCCCACACTACCTTTGCGGAGCCTCTGCGCAGATCTATGTCACTCTAGCTGGGGACTGCGTCACTTCCTTCTGCTAGCTAGATGTTGATCTTTGGCCCTTCCAGTCTCACACCCCGGTACTCTGGCACAGGATTAATCCTTAGCAAAATCTCGAATCTCCTCAAGGCTGTAGCGCTGCCTCTGCGTGGAACTGTGCTGCCCAGCGTCGCTGCTACGCTGCCTCTTTTGCAAACTGCCCTGTCCCTTCTCTACAAAGTATTATTGGCTCAGGAAGAGATCTTCCAACTGGAACTATCACTGCACCTCACTGCAATCGATTCAACTCGATCAAATCCTCCGACTACTCACTTGATAAATTCAATCTCTAGACTCAGTCGGTGTGTTTTCCAAATGCCCATCGAAGTCCCTCTTATCATCTTCTCGTTGGATAACCAATGGCCCAGATTAAAACATAATCAACGACTTAGATCATATTGACTTGATCTCCATCTTATTCTAGATGTTTCACACCCATTTCTATTAATATACTTTAATTATTTTAATTCCCTAAGTTTAGACTTAGGCTCTCTTAAAAATCATTAATTATTTTAATAAAACCCCATCTGGATGGAATTTCGCAAAATGCTTTGTGGATATTTTGGAATACATGTGTCTAAGCCTCCTTTCAAAATTTGAGACATAGAGCACATCCGATGCTTCTAGAAATCAACACTCCCTCTTAGCGAGGAATATGCTCTAGTAATACTTCCTACTGAAGCATTTCACTGACTCTGTAACATCTCCCTCTGCGCTGCTAATCTTTGACAATGTTGCCCATCAACTACTGTGTTGTTACATCTATGTTGTTGTTGACCCTGCATACTGCTACCAGCTACATCTGCACTGCAACTCTACTGTTGCTGCAGCAGCAGAAAACATTCAAAATTACTGAACTAAGTGTTCAGCATGATGCATATGATACTGAAGATCTGACCGCTGCTAGTCTCTGCGCTGACCCTCTGAAGTTGTTGAATTGTTGTTGACTCTACGTTGTGCCTTCGTGCACTGCTTCCAACTCTGCTTTGCGCTACTCAGACTCTGGCGCTCTCTAGCCACTGCACTGTCACTCTGACACTCCTCTGCACCAACTAACATTGGTCCATCCTGCTACTGCTGATTTGGGCTCCCGTGGAAAGGTATTGATCCAAAAAGTGGACTCCTCAAGGATCCTTCCCAACTACATCTCTTTCGAACTACATCTCTAGATCACCCCAATTCTCCCCTAGAGATATGTGGGCAATCATGGTGAACTCCTCCTCGATCTTCGCGGTTGCAGCCTGCGGATCATGTTTGTCATCCTTGTCCTTCTTCTTAAGAGGACACTATGTAGCGTAGTGACCATTCTCATCACATCGGAAGAATTTGATCTTTGAGACGTCCTTCTTCTGCCTTCGCTGCTCCTACTGCCCCTTAGATGCAAGGGTTGCATTCTCGTCCTCCTCCTTGGGCTTTGACCCACTGTTGTTGTTTCCATCAAGTTTGCACTTGATCATGTCTCGCCTCATCTCTTCCTGCTGAAGAGCAGCCCACATCTGCGCCCAATCAGGCAACCTTTCTCTGCCTAGGATGCTCTAGACAAAGACTTGCCATTCATCTGACACAGAGTTTAGAGCTAATTTGACCATCTCAGTGGCCTGAGGTGCCGCTCCGATAACTGCTAACGGATATCTAGTTTCCTAAAGCTTTGTAAGGAACAGATCAATGTGTTCTCCCTTCTGCATACTCATCAATCACATCTTCTCCTACAAGTACATCTTCTGCTACTCGGAAGATCCTTGATATAGCATTGCTAAGGCATCCCTTTGCCAGCGATGTGACATACTACGTGATCATTCACTCCATCGAGGATCAAACGCTTAGTCTTCACCATACTGTTCTTGTAGGCCTTTAATGGATCTACATCCACGGGGACAGTTACCACATTCTCGATAAATGTCTTGAGATCATGCTCATCTAGCAGACACGTGATCCTTGCCTGCCAGATCACACAGTTGGATGCGCCATCCAACCAATCTCGATCTCTCAACCCAATTGCTGCCATCTCACCCAACCAAATGTCGAACTGCTGCCTCTAACCCTCTACGCAACTGCCTCTACGCACTCCCTGTTGGAGCAAGCGAAATAAATCTCGATCACGCTACTTCTGCACGGGAAATCAAAATTTATTGGGCGAGAAATTCCCTGAGGTCAGAAATTCCCTCAGTATACTTCTACTTCTTTCTTCTAACGCTTTTTGCACCAGCAACTGCTGCTATAAGAAAACTGCGTCCTACCAAAAACTAATCTGCATTGAAGTTGTTGCTACGCTACTCCCTCTGCTGCTGACATATTGCAAACTGGGAATCGTACCTCTCTGTCGACTCACTCAGATAGAGATTCCCTTGCAAATCTTGCCCTCCTGGCTTGGACTGTGCAATCCCTTGGAGATTCAATTTGCTTCCTACGCAGCTCTTCGTTCTCATCATCTTCAATGATGAACACTTCCGAACTGCTCTCTTGTTTCACCTGTGCTGCTATACAAGCTCTGATACCGTGTGAAAATTCCTTAACCCGGAATCCCTATTGCAGTAAACTGATATTACTTCTCCTACTTGATTAATCATGCAAGTTATTTACTGTGTTCTCCAAGTAAATACTAAGGAAAATACACTGCAACCTTCACTACATAAATAAACTGCATAAAAAATAAACGCGGAAACAAGATCTGAGCAAGAAGAAAACTAAACACACATGACATCGTTATTTTTGGACTAAGTCCTCGGAAAAACCCAATGGAGGAAAACTGGTGCAACAGATGAGGGTTTGATATTATTAAGCTAAAGTTCCTGAATACAATTGGATGCCCAAATTCTGGCTATCCACAGAGAATTTGACTGACAGAGAACTAGTGAGGATTACCTCACACTGACACTGGAAATCTGGAACTCACCCAACACTGAACTGGACAGCCCCACGCTGCCTTTGCGCAGATCTGTGTCACTTTGGCTGGGGATTGCATCACTTCCTTCTGTTGGATCTTCTGATGGCTGGATGTTGATCTTTGGCCCTTCCGGTCTCACACACCGGCACTCTGAAACTGGATCTAACTGTTCCTCAGTGAAATCTCGGATCTCCTCAAGGCTGCAGTGTTGCCTCTGCGTGGCACTACGAACATGTTCAAAGCTCAGAATCCCGGACACTACCCAAAACTTCCTATAACTTCCAGAAATCATGAAACACATGACAACAATGCCAAATAACCAAAAATTGACTCCAAGACTAGGCTTGACCATCCCCAACCGAAACTAACATTCTGTCAAACACTTGGCATGAATGAAATCTTCAATTCTAGGATACAAGACAGAGCATGAATGACTGAAAACTCATATGAAACATTACAAGAAGGATCACCACCCTCTTCCTTGAACAAATATGACACCAATTAGGTCTTGCATCATCATTTTAACAATTATAAGTAAATACATAAAATAACCATGACATGAACCAGTCATTTAAACATGCTTATAACCAACATAAAACCATTGAAACAAAAGAGAGATAACACCCATTAAATCCACACATTAATAAGTACAAAAGCAAGAGAACTTAGCTTCCATTTAACATAGGCAACAACCGACCAAGTTTAGGACTTCCACGTACCACCCGACCATAGACATGGTTGAGCCAAATCTCTCTTCAGCCAGTCACCCCCGTGCTATATTCCAAGCATGAATGTAGGATTTCATGGATAAAGCAATCCAAAACACAACCAAGGGAATCCAAAGGTTAAACCACCTCCACCTTCACCATACCGTGATCACAGCGAAACTGGTGCTCCGATCACAAAACCGAACCGAACTTGGAATGCCACCCAGAATCCATCACTATCCTTGAGGAATTTCTTGTCTCCCTGTCTCTCAGGCTTTACTAAAATCGAATCTCGGATCACTAGGCCCTAAACCAAGACACCTTCCTCAGGCTTTACTGTGTATCTTGCCAAAACCGGTCAAGAGATTCGTAGGCCTTTGGGAATGAACCTAAGACCACCTCCACCTCGGATTCCAAAATCCATCCAGCAACTCCAAAGCTCAAAACCGAGATCAAAATCCCAACAAACCATGGCATTCGGAAAAAAAGGCAAGGCAAGGATGAAAACCACTGTCAAAGCTCAACAAAACCATGCCACCGACAGCAAGAGAACTAAATACCAACATGCATAAGCCATGCATTTCCAAACCAGCGAGGAAATCACACATGCAATATGTTACCTGCAAGTATTCCTACTGAAGCTGTTAGATTCTGCTCTTCCTTGCTTGATCCTTGTTTTCCTTTCCTTTCTTTGTCCTTCCTTTGCTTGCTTTCCTCCTTGGCTCAATGTTGATTTGCTCCAAGAAAACTCTAAGTATCCAAGAGTGTGAGAGAGTGAGAATAATGAGAGAGCTCCAAAATTGCACTGACAAAAGGTACCAACTAATCCTCAGAAGCCTTTTAATCAACGGGGCCTTTATTTTCTTCATTTTTCATTATTTTCCTTCATATTCCTCCTCACATGCAACTTGTGACCTTTTACCTACCTTTTCTCCTATTTTCCTTTATTTTCGTAAATAAATTTGCGAAAAATACTTTTTACCTCTTTAATGCCTTTGCCTTTGCCTTTGCCAATTTTCCTTAGCCATAACCACATCCAGTGATGCCCACTAAGATATCTTTGCCAACATTCAGCTTGGATTAAGTGTCCCTTAACCGCAATCTTATTTTTGTCTTTATTAACTTTTATTACATGACTCTTTTGCCCTGTTACAAGATCAATCAAATAACCTTTTGCCTGGAACTTTGCAATGCAACCAAACCTTTGCTCAGATGTCAATGCCTAAAATCCATCACTAGTCACCAACAATATGATGCAAGTTGGTCTTTAACCCTCTAAATTTCTAGGAAGCAGATCTAGGGGTTAACAACATGTTATACATTGTCTTTTTCTAGAGCAATGCTAATACGATAATTAGTTAAAGTGTCAGCGCTTGTGATTAGGATGTAGATAATGTTTTCTTGTAACATGATTTCTATTTAACATAATTTTAGAGTTTTCTTGTTTCACTTTTGGTATTATGCCTTCTTCATAAACTCATGTTGTTATGGTTTCCTTTATTGCATTGTCTTTTTATTTTTTAAGTTCTACATTTTGTTTCGAGTGAGTAGGCACTGATTATTACCCTTAGGATGATTTTTTGTAAAATTCATTAAAAACTTGTCAAGTTTTTGTTGAAGATTTGGCGTCTTTGTAACCACCTCTGATTATCCTGAAAGATCACATCTAGATCATCTTTTAAGTGTGAGAGCTTTAAAGCATGACATCATTATAAAGTCCTACACTATTATCTTCTTCTTATTTTGATAAGAGCATGCCAAAATTCTCTTTTATGTTTAATATGATCATGTCCAATGTTTCCATTCAATGTGAACATGTAATTATGTCAAACACCATTTCTACATAGAGTTGACATTGAATTTGGTTATGAAAAAATTGAATTTGGATATGAAAAAGTAGCCATGAACATAGAATTATGTCAATCACGATTTCTACAGTGTTAACATTGCATCGGGATATGAAAATATAGCCACCAGTTGTTAATTGAAGATTGTTTGTTTCGAGTGAGTAGGCACTAATTATTACCCTTAGGATGATTTTTTGTAAAATTCACTAAAACCTGTCAAGTTTTTGTTGAAGAGTTGGCATCTTTGTAACCACTTCTGATTATCCTGAAAGATCACATCTAATGCATCTTTTAAGTGTGAAAGCTTTAAAGCATGACATCATTATAAAGTCTCACACTATTATCTTCTTCTTCTTTTGATAAGAGCATGCCAAAATTCTCTTTCATGTTTAATATGATCATGTCCAATGTTTCCATCCAATGTGAAGATGTAATTATGTCAAACACCATTTCTACATAGTGTTGACATTGAATTTGGATATGAAAAATTGCCTTGAACATAGAATTATGTCAATCATGATTTCTACAGTGTTAACATTGCATCGGGATATGAAAATATAGCCACCAGTTGTTAATTGAAGATTGTTTATTTCCTATCTTTTAGTGTTCAAGGGTCATTTTTGTCAATATGGCTAGATTTGAAATTAATAATTGACTAACTAAATCAATAGTGTTTTAACTATATTTATTATATAACATATAACAAATATATTTTCCTAAATAATATTTCAATTATTTATTACCAAACATTGTTTCATATTCTTTAACAACCAAAGCCTTTCATTAAATCTTCCCTTTACTGGAAATTTTATCTGTCGCTGATTTAGTGGACACAATATGAATATACTTTAAAGGAGAGTCTCATTGGATTCAAATGTATACCGTTCACTTTTTATTTTCAATGAGGACTAAAAAGTTTGATATATTTCAAATTGCTCTTAAATTGGATTGGATTTTGCAGTTTCAATGATTTAAATATATACCATTTACTTTCTAGTTTCTATTAGGACTAAAAACTTTGATATATTTTCAAATTGACTATTAAATTGGAATGGATCGTAGTTTTTTGTTTTCTATTGTACTTTGTCATGACACGTATGAAAAATAACTTAAGAAATTTATCTCATAGAAGTTTTTTGGATTTTGTAGTTGTGTTTTCCACATATCAAGTATGAAAAAGGTTTAAAGAATTTATTTCATAAATTATTTTTAGGGTTTTTTTAATGTAGCAAAAGGATATGGTTGGATTCGAAAGATATGAAAGATTTCTCCTAAACCATATATACAACTAGTCTAATATGTCTTTCTATATATATATATATATATATTATTACATTTATTCACTTTATTTACATTGAGTATTTATTTGTTTCTTTTTGTTTTACTATAATTGAATATAATATGTTTGTTGAGGTAACTAGGTTCGGTCCTTATAATGACACATGTAATCATAATTTTATTTTTTCTGAGTAATGCTAAATCTATTAATATATAACATATAAGTACAAAATTTCCACTGCCTCAGCTGAGAGAGCCTGAGCGCAGGGCTTGACTGCTACGGAAAACAAGAGTTTGGTATGAAAGAGAAACACGAGTGCACAGAGAGTAATAACAAGTTCATGAGAGGCAAGCCCCTTCAACCATGTAGTTTATCAAAAATACAGGTAATAAGACTAACCTCTCTGCAAGAAGAGGGTGAATAAACAAAAAAGCCAAAATTAACCTAGGAACACTGTGCATAAGAAACAAAAACCTCTGAGGGACTTCCAGACTACTAATCATTGGCTGGAGAAGGCGGTTTCTCCACAATTCTGCATATGTACTCATCGCTGCTTCCACCTTCATCAGTTGAGGGAAGCACCTTGTCTTTGTCCTCGCCATCCTTCGTTTGATCCTGCATTGAGACATCGCGGGCAATGTTCAACTGGGCTAAGGAGACCTTGGTGTTTTTGGCGAATCTTGGTCAGAGGCCTTGGCAGGAGACAAGGAATACGATAGAGGGACCACGAGTAATGGGAAGGGCGGGATAAGCGGACTCTTCACAAATGGTGGCAAAAGTTTTACGCAAGTGAGAAGCAGAGCTGCGCGAAGAACGATCAGAGTCGAACTGCAGCATTTGGGAGGTTTGTGTGAGGAGTGAGGAGGCGGAGGGGAGTGGGGAGCATCGGAATGGATGGCTTGAGGCACGGAGAGGAGAGAGCGCATGAGAGGCGGACAACACGGACGGATGAGCAAATTCGGTGGAGGTGAAGCCGACCTCTGCGGCTCCTGTTTGGAATGTGGTCGCGGAGGAAATCCTGAAGGAGAGTCCGAGCGGGAGAGGCCGAGATTGAATGACACGGCCCGCGCTAGATCCCATAGCGACATCACATGCGTAGCACAATCTAGAGCATGAGTAGGGAGAAGTGTGGGAAAGGAAGCGAGGAGGAGAAACGTGATGGAAAGTGGAAAAGCAGACGAAGAATTTGAATATGTAAAACTTACCATGCGTGAAATGAGAAACTCGGGAATAGTCTCAAACGTGAAAAGCTCACGTCGCACACGCAGTGCGTTCGAAGCGATGGGCTCGGCGCGGGTGGGCGGGGAAGGAACCGGCGGCGAGCAATGGTGGTGTAAGAACGAGCAATTCATGCATACGAGAGATCGAACAGAGTTTTGAGCAAAGTAAAGATGGTGATAGGAAATGCAGCGAGCGTCGACGGTTCCTAGAGCTATCGCGCATTAATGGCTCGCGGTGGCATATTGAATGCCCTCGTTAATGCGCTTGTGGGAGGCCGAGATCGCCAGCCACATCAGCGGCCTCGGGAGGCGGCAGGAGCGACGTCATCAAGCCTTTGGTATGCGCATCCCGGAGGCCGGGAATCACGGTACACCCAGTGCTGCATTCCTGAAGTTTGGCTTCTTCATTGATAGTGTTGAGCGGGCCATGTTTGAGAGTATCTGTGCTTTCAACTCCCAGATTAGCAAGGTAGTCAACAACCTTGTTGCCATCGCGCCTGATATGAGAGAAGGAGACAACATTATTATTTTTGAGCCAAGCTTCCATAAGTTCTAGTTTGGCGTTTAACCTCCAGCTGGTGGAAACCTTGGCGGTAGTGGATCCCGTAAGCAAATGATTAGCCATATTGATGAGCACCTGGGAGTCTCCTTCAACGACAATGGGAAAAAATTTGTTTTGTTGAGCTAAGCAGAGACCTTTCCAGAGACCTTCTAGCTTCGCAGAGTTGTTGGTGTCCCATCCAAGCTGGCCAAAATAAATTGTGAGAGGTATCCCTTTAGAGTCGCTGAAGATACTGCCAAATCCTGCCCACCCCGGATTGCCTTTAGAAGCCCCATCGAAATTTAATTTGACAACTCCTGTGGGGGGGCGGGGAGACCAGCAATCAGGGATTCACTGGTTATTTCTAGTTGGAGCAGATGAGGTTGGAGTGATTTTGAGTTTCCAATTCTCCCAAATAGAAATTTCCTGAGGCTTAGTGGGGAGGTCCTCTTCCTTCCAGCTGAGAAGAGTAAGAGACTCTTGAAGATTATTGCAGAAGATGTTCAAGATAACCTCTATAGGCGTGGATTGGCTTCTGAATACTCTTTTGTTCCTTTCCTTCCAGATCGACCAATAAAGTAGGCATGGGATGAGGAGCCAGAGAGTGTTTAGAAGTGCACTAGAGTAGGGTAGCATGGGCCAGTTATAGATGGTATATGTTAGTTCTTCAGTGGGTTTACCCTTTTGATAGCGAAAGCTATCTTTCTCCCAAAGAGTGTTTGCCACATTACAAGAGATCATGAGATGCTGAGCGGTTTCGTTGCATTGGTTGCAATTGGGGCATCGTGATGGCCCAATGAAACCCCTTCTAATCAAGTTATCCCAGGTGAGAATTCTCTTGTGGCTGAGAAGCCAAAGGAAGGTCGAAACTTTGGGCCAAATGCTAGGAGCCCAGACACGCTGCCAGATTGGATCACGAGGATTGGAAGAAGAAAGAGTAAGAGTATAGGCTTCTTTGGTGGAGAACACTCCTTTAGTAGCGTAAACCCATCTGAGAACATTCGGCTCCTCTGACCATCTGATCCTTCTTTGTCTTAATTCAGAGCTAATGGCTGCCTTGATATCTTCCGGAGCTTGGGGAGCGATAAGAGTAGCCTGCTTCCATTGCCTGTATCCATTGAAATTCTCCGTGAGCCAGTGTTGATTGACCCTATCTTCATGTTGAGTAATAGTGTTGCCCCTGTTGAGTTGATTGAGGATATCCGAGATTTTTGGTTGCTGCTGCGAGGCATCCATCCAGAATCTTGCCGAGTCTCCGTTCCAAATTTCCCAGAAGCTGTGTTGTTGAATCAGGTCACTATGTTGCTTGGCGGCATTCCAAATAAGAGAGCCAGGAGCTTCAGGGGAAAGTCAGATCATTTCTTCAGTGGGTCTATTGTTGGCATATTTCGCTGTCCAGAGTTTGGCCCAGCGCGTACTTGGATTTGAAAACCACTTCCACCAAATTCTGGCTCCCATGACTTTGTTGCTATGAGTAGGATCCCTGAGACCGAGACCTCCAGCTTCTTTGGGGGTGCAGACAATATTCCAGTTTACAAGCGCCCATTTCCGGTTTTTTCCTGAGGATCCCCAGAGGAATTTGCGCTGCAAGGCTTTAATTTGCTTAAGAACCCATTTCGGTGTTGCCAGGACTGAATAAAGATAAAGAGGCATAGATTGAAGGACAAATTTGATGAGAACAAGCCCACTGGCCATATTAAGGGCTCTGAAGGTCTAGGAGGAGAGACGGGCTTCAATATTTTAAAGAAGAATGTCCCAGGAGGAATGTTTGATGGCAGAAGAAATAAGGGGAGCACCAAGGTATTTAGCAGGAAGGGAAGCAATAGAAAAGCCTAGGATACGAGAAATACTGGTTTGAGTTGTAGCGGGAGTATTGAAGAAAAAAATTTGAGATTTGGCAGCATTAACAGAGGTGCCAGAGGCTTTAGAAAAAATATTCAGGATGGATTTAAAGGCGCGGGATTCTTGCACTGAGGGGTGGCCAAAGAGCATGTTATCATCCACAAATTGCCGATGGGTGGTGGCCGGTGAGCCATGAAGAGAGATGCCTTTCAGTTTCTGAGCAAGAAGAGCGTTTTGAATAAGACGTCCAAGGCCTTCTGCCATAAGCACAAAAAGGAAGGGAGATAAAGGATCTCCTTGTCTGATACCTCTAATGGGAGTGAAAGGATGAGAAGGAATCCCATTGATCAAGATGGAGTAAAAAATGGAGGAGATAAGGTTCATGACCCATCTTATCCACATTTTGATTAAAACCAAAAGCTTCCAGGATATTTTGAATATAAGTCCAACTCAATTTGTCAAAAGCCTTGGACAGATCGATTTTAAGGAGCATACCTGCTTTTCTGTTGACTTTTAGGGAGTGGATAACTTCATGCGTTAAGATGATCCCATCTAGAATTTGTCGACCTTCCACATAACCAATTCATTCTGGTGAGATGAGCATGGGAAGAAGAGGCTTGAGACGATTAGCAATAACTTTTGAGATTATCTTATAGATCACATTGCATAATGCAATGGGCCGGAACTTTTCTGGCTTGGTTGGTTGGTCTTCCTTTGGTACTAGAGCTATGAAAGTAGCATTGAGAGAAGGTAGCAGCCAATGCATTGATCTTGACTCTTCCACTAACTGCCATACTTCCAGCTTGATGAGATCCCAAAAGTGATGGAAGAAATTAGAGGTAAAACCATCTGGGCATGGGGCCTTACCAATATTAGTTTGGGCAAATGCTGCCTCGACCTCCTGCAAGGAGATTGGTCTTAGTAGCATCTGGTTATGTTCCTGCGTAATTATCTTGGGAATGAGTTGGGTGATCTGGTCAATAGCCGTTTGTCTGCAGAGTGGAGGTTCTTGATGAACATTTCTGAAATGATCCAGCAATTTGCGCTCCATATCCTCATGATTTTCCAACCGCTCCCCATGCTGATTTGTAATGTGGCTAATGTGATTGCTCATTCTTCTTTGTATAGTGGAGCGATGAAAAAACTTAGTGTTTCACTCACCTTCCTTAAGCCAATGAACTCTGGACTTTTGTCTCCAAAGGATTTCTTCTTGCTTGTATCTTTCATTCAACTGCTGCTGAAGTCTTTGTTCCTGGTTATCGAGGAGCTCTGTTCTGCCTTTATTGATAATTTCTTGCTGAGTCTCTGCCATTTTGAGTTCAAGAGATTTATTTTCCTGAAAGATATTCCCAAAAACTGAGTGGTTCCAGTTTTTAATTTGGGATTTGAGGAACCGTAGTTTTTGCTGGAATTGAAACATCTTGGAGCCTTTTGGAGGGATGAAGCTTTTCCAGATAGTGTGAACCAGATCCTTGAAGGAGGGATGTTCGAGCCAGAAGGCTTCGAAGCGGAAAGGCCGCTTCAAGTGTTGATTAGGTCTCTGCCATTGTAGTGCGATGGGCCAGTGATCCGAGCTTGAAATAGGAAGAATGGATGCAATGATGTCACCTCCCAGATGGATAGCATTATCAGAGATTAAGAAGCAATCTAACTTAGATGCTATATGATGATTGCCAGTTCTTTTGTTATTCCAAGTATACATCCCATTAGAGAAAGGAAGATCAATCAACCAGCTTCGACTTATGAAATCTCGAAAATGAGAGCTATCTGGATCCAATCTCGAACGACCCCCAGTTTTTTCTTCTAGCTTTGTTAGCATATTGAAGTCTCCCCCCAAAATCCATAAAGGATGAGTTATGTTGGAGTTTAGGACCTCCATCATGTTCAAAAGCGCAATCTTGCTTGCCAGATCTTGTGGGAAGTAGACATTTGATAGGTGCCCATGGATGTTAGTGCCTATAAGATGAAAAGTGGCTTGTATGAAATTGTGGGCTGCATGAAAATCCCCAAGCTCAATGGCTTGCGTATCCCATATTATAGCTAGACCTCCTGAAGAACCAGAGGCATCTACTGCAACTGAGTGACATCTAGGCCAGGCTTTGGAAAGGATCTTGCCAAGGGCCTCAGTATTGCATTTAGTTTCTTGAAGAAAGATAATCTGCGGTCTTTCTTGCTGTATCATGCTTTTAATCATTCTATATTTCCTGGGGCTGTTTAGCCCTCTTACATTCCATGAGATTAGCTTCATGAGGAAGCGTTTGGAAGTGGTTTATAGAATCTCGTGAGCTTGGGATATCGTCCTAACTCCACCAACATTTCCCCTAACATGATGGTGCGTTGCCAATCTGGTTTCCGACCTCTTTTCTTGGATTCTTTTGTAATATTTAGAACATCCCAACGACTTCCTGGTTGGATACCCAGTTTCTTATGTTGTTGAGCTTTGGATAGCACAACCTCAAGGGTATCAATCTGGCTAGGTTTTATTTTGTCGAAATCCTGGCATATGCATGCATCTTCTAAACCTAGAAGGTCAAGTTCTCCCAGCTCGAAACCTTCAGAATATTCGTCCATGAGACTGAGTTGACTACTCTCAGGGTTTTCTTGATTGGTGAGGTTAGGATTAAGCAGGGTTTTATCAACATCCATTCCTTTTGACTTTCCGTCATCAGGATCTGAATCGAGGGATTGCTTGGATCTCATAGTCTCCCTATTTTCCAAAGTTGGAGGGTTAAGCTTGGAATTGGTGGGATTCGGGGGGGTGGGGCGGCGGGATGGGAAGGATTAGGGGGCTGAGCAGGGGAAGCGGGAGGGGGATCTCCAAATGGGTCCGGCTGAGCAAGGAGTTTAAAACTGTTACTGCTAGTGGGGGCATTGGTTTGCGAACTGGAATTTTTGTTACCAGAAGGGGGTTTTTTATAATGCTTCTTTTGGCTTGAGACTTTAGTAAACCCATCTACCTCAGATTTTTCGGCGGCTTCATTGTTCTTAGTGGAAATGTTAAGTGGGCAGTCCCTGAACAGATGCTTGTGGGCATGACGTCTTCAACATATAAAAGGAACATGCTCATAATCAAGGGGTTGAATCCATTCAAATTCATCATGAAATAAACTTACCGCGTCCGGAAGCGCTTTGTCCAGCTGCATGTAAACACAAATCCGCGTGTAAGAGGTATATCTTCGAAGCTTGGTTTCCTCAACTATTTTGATGAATTCTCCTATCCCTCTGCCAATGGCTGTGAGGGATTCTTCATCCCAGTACTCTAAAGGGAGCGAGTATAACCTAATCCAAACCGGAGCCCAGTTGAAATTTTCTTTGTCCGGGTTGAAGCGTTCTACCCAGTCTCTGAGATATAGGCCGGCCGAGTTGAAGAAATAGGGACCCTCATCCAAAACCCTATTTCGATCTTCGATGCAGTTGAAAACAACAACCCACTGTGCCTGCAGCCTAAGCGAAAAGGGTAATGTGTCCCCTTGGGCTTCCATTGGTCATTATCACATTCACTTATAACGCTTTTCGATGGCCAAAAATAATGAACTTTCCAGATGAGTGTGTGGTCTTTCATGTATAGTCGCGAGCATTTATGCGGTGACTCGGTAGATCAATCTTTGTGGTCTTCTGTGACTATGGGCTTGCATGTGGTGAGGCAATGCCGAGGGTTAAAGTGCGTTTTAGTTACTACAAATAGGAAATCTTGCTATGATTCCACAGTTCCCTGCGAAACAAGGACATGTCAGCCTTGATCAGTGGTTGCTTTGTTTGAGACTGCTGTAGAGGAAGTTGATCGCCTCCCTCATGGTGAATACACTTACATGGCCGTCGCATGAGCATAGCAGATGCATATACCTGGTCTATGATATCTGACAAAGATTTGTTTGCAAGTGCAACCGTCGTTCATGTTTTTATGTATTTAATGAAAAGAAAAAAATAAATTTATTTTTGGGGCATGGGTTTCATGTTCAAGGGAAATTTATTTTAGGTAAAGCACCCATTGAGTGCTTCTAGGGCTTGTCATTTAGTCGTCAAGTCAATTGGGTCATTGTCATGTATTGAAGGCCCATTTCGGCTTGTAACATTGTAAATGAAATTTATTTGAGTCAAAAAGAGGCTCCAAGACCTCGTCATGATGCAAAGATCAAGTCGGCCTTCTCAAGTGAACAAGTTGGCCTAAAAGAATCAATTCGACCTAGTGGGAGACCTATATATAAGTGAGACTTCGACCTCACTTAAAGCACTCACTCACCTGAAATAAGTTTGATCAACAAAGGTGAAAAGGTGTGAAGAAAAGAAGGACGAGGAGAAGGAAAGAAAAATGAGATTTTTGGATTGTTTTTGGGCTATTGTTCTCCACACGTGCGAACGAATTAGGGCACATATTGCAGCAGAAAACACCGAGTTGCAAAAGTCGAGTTAGGGCATAAAGAAGGACATTTTGCAAGCTGAGTTCTCTAGGAGAGAGAATCAACTCAAGCAAAGAGGAAAGGAGGAAAAATCTACCATTATTTTCCACACGTGCAAAGGCTAGGGTTTCTGTAGAAGAATCTACTGGGAAGTCGAAATTGCAGAAGAATTTGTTGAAGGGCGAAGTTGCAGAGGAATTTGCTAGGGGGTCGAAGTTGCAAAAGAATCTACTAGAAGGTGAAATTGCAGAAGTTGCTGAGGAATTGCTGGAAGGAAAGCTCGTCAAGAAGAAAAGATTTGACTTAGTCTTGGTCAAGGGTCATAGGTCTTGGAATTTGTCAATTGAAGTTCTATAAAAAGAGAAGAATTATGGTGGGTTTTCCTCACAATTGGAAAGGTTTTGGCCCTTGCTGATCGCCTATATTTTGTGTCCTCTTGTTTCATTGTTTTTTTATGGTTTGGTAGTAGTTTGATAATAAAAACACAATAATAATCAAGTTGAAGAAGAATCTAATAAAGATAAGTAAAAATATACCGCAAACAATTATCAAAGTAAGAGGAATCACCTAATCTAGTTGCGCTAGATTTCTCAAGATATTTTACTTATTTATATAATCAAGTTATAAAATAGTATATAAAAAATTATTTTTAAGATTTTATATTAAATATCAGCATAGATTCATCTTAAATTTGGTTTAATTAAGAAAAAAAATGAATTTTTTTATATGTAAATAATTTTATTATCTAATTTCGCCTGATCTATTAGTTTAAGTTATTTTCATATTAACTGATAAAAAAATTTCAAATTACTTTATTTATTATTTAATATAACAATATCTCCCATGCTAAATTGTAAAACACTTCCCTATTCTCAATCATATAAAATCGTTTCAAACTATCCAATTTTTTCAGATATCTTATTTGACATATTCATGTTTTTAGATTATATATAATCTTATCTAACTTTACATGGTGACGGCCCAGAGATATAATGTCCTCTTCGAGTACTACTTTTGGCCTCCTAATAAGAGTGATTTGGTTCCCGATGCTTTAGTTATTTCTAGACGCGTTAGCGATGGTTATCCTTCATCACGGGTGCAGATACAAATGCAGTCACAGCTCCTTTTTCTCCTCAATTGATGATTTACATTTTTCTGTTAAATAGATTGAATTGGCTAAAATTAGATTAAATAGTTGCCTTTTTTTTTCTTCCTCTGTCTCCCTCATATCATTCCCTCCCCTTCCATTTGGTTTCTTATTATGATTATGTTTTTTATTATTTGTATCATCTTTATTATATTTGGATTTATAAAAGTAAAATAGGTTTTGATTTATAAAAGTAAAATTATTAAACAATTAAATAAGAAATTTATTTATTTTTATTATTATTATTATTATTTTATTTAATTATTATTTATTTATTTATAATTTTTTTAATTAATTAATTAATCAATTAATTAATTTTAATTATCCTATTTCATATAATTCAAAAAAGAGTTAAATAATAAAAATATTAAATTAAAAAATGTTAATAATAGGTTATTAAAAAATATTAATATTAAATTTATTAAAAAACATTAATATTAAATTATTTTAAAATTAAAATTAAAATATAATATAATTTGATGAAATTTAATTTAATTTTTATTCTAGTGTTATTATTTTAGAACGGTTAGTTGGAGTTTTTTTATCTATTTAATTAGGTTTCTTGATCAGATTTCTCATCTTGTCCTAATGATGAATCACACTGATTGGTTCGAAACGCGTCGGCAAAAATTTTCTTACATGTGATTTTCACCAAAAATTTTATACACAATTTATGAATCACAAAAGCCAAATTCCTAATATAGAATAAGATGTATAAATTCTACTATGTAATACCTACTTATTTAAGAATGTATTTAGCACTTAACTTCCCTTTATTTATCATCCAGACATCGCTGAGTGTTGTGTCCTTGGTTTACCAGATACAGACTATGGCCCCTTTCTCTTCAATTGATGATTTCCATTTTGCTGCTAAATAAATTGATATATTGCTCTCTTTAAGTCAGCGTTGGCTACGTACGTATGGGAAAACTGTCTACTAAATGGAATAAGATGTATAAATTCTGCTATGTAATATCTACTTATTTGAGAATGTATATGACACTTGTAACTTCCCTTTGTTTCAGCATCCAGACATAGCTGAGTGCTGTGTCCTTGGTTTACCAGATACAGACTATGGGGAAATCCTATGTGCAGTAATGGTACTAAAAACTGAGGCACAGAAAACAGCGGCCTTTTCAAAAGCAGTTTTCACCATTAAGGATCTTCACAGATGGTCCAAGGAAAGAATTGCTCCATACAAGGTTTCTTCTGCCATTCATAATTTTTTTAATTCTCTATTATTAAATTTATTTTTTTTCAATGTTGTTTTCTTTTTCTTCGTGTATGTTTGTGATTAGTAATTACAATAAACTATCAATTTATCATTTATGAAGTGTAAGTTAATTGATTTGTGTGGAGTTTAGTTTTTATCAGGTTATATAGGTTTAAATCTCATGGGAAAGGGTAAAGAATGAGAGTCACTTTTGGGGAATTAAACTATCTCAGGGGACGTAAAAGTAAAAGATGGGAGTCACTTTTGGAGAATTCAATTATCCCAAAAGACATAGGGGTAAAAGATGGGAGTCACCTTTGGGGAATTAAACTATCCCGCTTCACACAATCTTGGTGATAACATCCCACTCCAACATTAAGAAAAAATTAAAAACTATCAATTTATGAAAAAGAATTTCAATCTTTTCTTTTGGGATTTTTAAACTATCAAATCATAGAAAAAAGGAATTCCAATGTTTCAACTCATTTCCTGTCCATATTACATTGTTCTTTGCCTACTGTGATGACACATCAACTAGCACAACAGAAGAGTAACGTTGAATGAATTTAATATGTAGTAGTTTTGTAATCACAGTGGATAATAAATGCTTTCTATAAGTTTTCAAGTGCTATTTCTACATGCAGATTCCTCAAAGACTGCACATATGGGAATCGATACCTCGTAATGCTATGGGCAAAGTAGGTTGCTTCTTCCATCTTGCTGGTGCTTGCTGAAGTTTTCACTTCTCTTTGCAATTATGAAGCGAGGTTGCTTTTTAATTTTATCTTTAGAAGTTGTAACAGTTCTAACAATTGATAGGCAATACTACACAGGTGAATAAGAAAGAACTGAAGCAGTTATTGCTTACTGCATGACAATTTTGGTAAATTGCAGTTTTGTTTTTTTCACTTTCTTCAGCTACCATTTATTTCGGGAATTTGCCTGTGTTGATTCACTGCTGACGGCTTAATTTCGACCTTATTCGTTGTTTTTCTGTGTTGTATAGCTTTAATGAAACATAAAGAAGATGGCTGCTTTGTTTCGTGGGAAATCAGAACGTTTGGTCTCTTTGGGAAGGCGACCTGCACCTTGTTCATCATGTATTGTGCAAATTGGAAGAAACGCTAAAGGAACATCCTGTGTATTTATTGTGCAAATTGGAAGCCATCTCCATCATTTATCTGACAAATAATCCCATATAAGGCAATTGTCGTAAGTTATAAATGACATATCCATAAAAAGAAATTTATTTGGAAGAGCACAAAATCAGGGGGAATGTGTATCTCACTTCAGGCCATTGGTTTCTTGAGTCATTTCTAGAAACTCGAGGGTTTTTACTATAACTGCACTGGGAGATTATTGAATATGCATATCTGCATCTCTCCGAGTACACTTTGTAAATTACAGTGGATAGTATACATTACTCTGAGCTCTGTCAGTTTTAGAGTACCATTTAGTAAGGTTATTCAGGAAAGACAACGGTCAATGATATTGCAACATGGGGGCTTCGTTTCCCAGTTAAACAGCATTCAAATGGTTAGGATCTTAGTCATTATATTTGGTGTTTTTCAAATATGGAAAATTGCCCTGCTCTCGACCATGGCAAATTTATATGAAATTAACAAAAGCATTCATTGAGATCTGCTGCTTTGTTGTGATTTTAAAAACGAGAATATATATTTGTGCGCGCGTGTGTGAGAGAGATAAACATGTTAGTTTAGCAGTATCAGCTTAAGCGGTAACAAATCATGTCTGAGCTCTTTTTGTTGGACATTGTTTCTTAAGCTGCAACAACTCATGTCTGAGCTCTTTTTGTTGGACATTGTTGGTGAGCTTTGAACTTATCGATTTCTCTTTAGATAATTTTCAAAATTTTATTTTAATGTTTTTCTTTTGTGAAATTATCTATTTATGGATTTTAATATTAATAAGTGCTTTAACAATACACTTAATCATCATCTACTCAAAACCACACAACCAAAAAAATAACTGTAGTAGAGAAGTGTGGGAAACAGAACATACAGTAGGCAACCGAACAGTGGCAGGAGAGAGGCTTATCACACAGACATTACCTATGGCGTCTCTCAACTTCCTTCTTCCGCTAACAAATTACGAATGACGATTTCCATATTTGTGAATTATTCGTTCAACCGCATCTCGACACCTTATCCAATACCACACCAGACACGATGATGCTTGAATAGAAATGCTAAGATATGATGAGTAGATAGAGTTGATATCCACCCTACTTTCTTAATTCTTTCTCTGGTAAGAGTGACTGTGAGTGAATGAGTGAAGAAGAAGTTGATTGATCGTCTCAAGAGAAGGTGTGGGCATGGAAAGCAAAGCGTATGCCACTCAATGGTGTTTCAGGAGACTGAGCTGAGTGGCAAAATTTCCAGGAAGCGCTTACTCCAGCCACTTGTCGAGGCACACCAAAGAGCAGAAACAGCCCGGTGTTGATTTGAAAATTTGTTCCTGACCGATATTATGCAGTTAGCCGCTTGATGTTTTTTTTTGCAAATTTTAAGGTAATGTCAAGTTTCTCTGATTTATTTTGCAAAATCTCAGTGTAAAAGCGTCCATTACAAAACACGTTGAGAGAGATAGGGAAAGAAGGTAAGAGTATCAAACAGGTAAATCTTGCTTAACAATATAAAATTATTTTGAAAAGTTTAAGAAAAATGGCGAATGCTGGTAAATAACAGAGAAATCGAAAGGCTTGTGTCAAATCGATAGATGAGCATTGATGATCGGCAAAGAGCTAAGAAAACTGAACATGCAATCGGACAAAAGAAGCTTGTAGGAGGAGAAATTTGATTTTCCGGCCGTTCGAGGTGCTTAGATTATTGAATGTCGATCCCTGCTTCAACGACCGTATAGAAAAAAGGAAAGGTGTATGCGCATGCGACCCAAACAAGTCGCGTAGTCGCAAACTGGTGGAAGTAAAGCAAAATAGTCGCATGCGACTTAGACAAGTCGCATAGTTGCATTCAAGGAAAATAGTCGCATGTGACCCAGACAAGTCGCATAGTCGCAACCTGGTTCAAGCAAAGCAAAATAGTCGCATGGGACTCAGACAAGTCGCACAGTCACAATCTGATTGCTTGGGCGTGATTATGCGACTTAGAGACTTGGAGTTAGGTCGCATAGCCATATTTTTTCTTTATCTAGAGTAAACCCGTAAACCAAGTTAGGTCGCATAGTCGTATTTTTTCTTTAACCAAAGTAAACTCGTAAACCATCTAGAGTGTGGACAGAGAGGGTTCAAATTCAAAGTGCATAATTTATCGAATATACAAGATAACCCGAATTCTTGCTAAGAATGGGTGCCAAAGTTGATTTCCACTGACATTCCTCTGAATCAAAGTTGTTGGCTGCTACGTATTTTTAGCCGCTAGGTTTTGTAATGTGGGCGAAATGTGGGCGAAATGGAGATCATCACACTGATATTCTGTCCAAATTTCATTTATGGTCATCTTTTTGGGTAGTCGAGTGCCAGTTGCTGGAAAGACACTGCAGAACAAAATTTCAATGAGCACTGAATGTAGAAGCTGGTAAATTACAAGTATTTTATGTCTAGAGAAAGATATTGGCATTTCAAGGGAGAAAACCATTCATAGAATCCTGAACTCACACTATTTCTAGTGAAAATCAAATAAATAAGAAGCAAAAAACATAGTTGAATTGTGCATTCAACATTCAATATTTATTTGATAATGGGACAAGAAACTTCAGAACCCGTGGAAACAAATGATATAGGGCTAGTGAAAATTGCCTCATCAACGAAAGTTGGGAAGTGGGTTTGGGTCAATGCCAAACAATATTGAGGCATTTTAAAACGAAGAGTAGTTCGTCTAAAATGGGAACAGAAAAGGAAAAAAAGGTCTCAAAGGGAAAGTATTCGTGTCCTTCACAAGAAACAACATTCAAACAAGGCCGCTTTGCAAGCATATGACAACAAGAGGTCCAAAAGAAAAGGAAAAGTCATTGATGATTATGCCTTATATAGTCCCACATCCACACCTCTCCTTTGGTTATCTGATCTTTATGTGAAAGAATTGTTAAATGTAAAAACGAGGTTGGAGATAGTAGAAGCTGAAGCGTAGGAAAGAGATTGTACAATTCATATAATAACAACTGAAAACCAGAATTTAGCAGAGAGCAACAAAGTTTTGGAGTAGCAAGTGGCATTGCTACAGGAAGTTCTCCTGATAGGGAAAACAGAATGGTAACGCATGAAGACGGAGTTGCAAAACATGAAGAAATTTGCAGCGGAGAATATAGAGGCGATGAATGCAAAAACATCCCAGGATAAGGGGAAAGTAGTTGCCCAAATAGACAACCATGAAGAAACATTAAGAGAAGAAAGGAAAGGAGATTCCGCAAAACTCCTCAAAACCTGGGCTCAAGTTATTAGTAATTCTGCAAATAGGGAAGGAGAAACAAACATTCAAGTTGACAGCATGCAAGATAGAGTAATCAAGGAAAGACAAGATAGAGCAACAAACATAATTATTAAAGGGGTGAAAGAATATGGAAAAAATGAATGTACTCTTGACCTTGCAAGAGAATTCTTGAAAGACAAGTTGCAATGGCAAGGACAAATATGCTAAGCATGGAGAGTACGAAAGCTTAGTGGTGAGAGGGACAGGCCCATAATAGTCATCATGCCTAGCATGTGTGATAAAGATATCATTATAAACAAGAAGCATCTCTTGAAGGGCTCCCGGTTTTTCTAGAATAAGATTTGACTGTAAGACAACAAGAGGAAAGGAGGAATGAAATGAAAAAAGTTAGGGCAACAAGAGATAAGGGAAAGAGAGTTGGATTTATAAAGGTAAAACTGTGATAGCGTAATTTGGACCTCCGTCCAAAACAAGGCAGCAAAATGATACAAATGAGAGGCAAGAAATGAGGAAGCAAGGACAGTTTGGACAAGCAGGGACAATGACTCAACTATGAGTATTTCATATCAAAATAAATAGCAATCAAGTCACACCTAGGTTTCCTTAAGATTAGTTTTTTGGAACTGTAGGGGTTACCCATGGAGAAGAGGACCTGGGTTAGGGCCTATTGCAGAAGGTAGAGACATAATTTGCCTCATAGAGATACATGAGCATGAAAGGTGCAAGACACCATTGTTTGAAGGGTACTGGAAGATAGCAGTATGGAACAAGGCATCAGGGAATGGCAAAGGGCACGGGGGTATCATGGTATTAGTGAGAGAAAAAGAATGTTGTCTCATTCAACTAGAAAAAGAAGACCCAAATAAGAAATTTGTTTGGCTTAAAATATCAGAAAATGGAAATCACATCAGAATTGTAGCATGCTATTTTGCGTCGCAAGCTTCAAAAATCTACAAAAGTAGAGGGTTTGACCACAAAGATCCCTTTGCAGCCATAAAAGCAGATATTTCAATATATTCTCAACTAGGTGAAGTCCTTATAGTGGGAGATTTCAATGCCAGAATCGTAGGCGAACAAGCTAGCATTCTTTGTTGTAAAGAAGACTGTGACCCTATATGGTTTACAGAAGAGAGTAATCATCAGTGGGAAAGAATTTCAGAGGATAAATGCTGCAATCTCTTTGGAGAACAATTGCTTACGCTATGTGGGGCTTTCAATTTAGTCATTTGTAATGGTTTGACTAGGTGGAAAAAGTCTGGTAATTTCACTTGCAATACTTACAATGGAGAAAGTGTAGTAGATTATGTAATTTGCTCACATAGTTTGTGTGAGAAAATGGAGACAGTGTTGATTGGAGATCAATTTTGGGACTTAAAATCAGACCACAAGCCAGTTTATTTAAGTCTCCCTTGGACCGAAAAGAAAGAACGAGGGTCAAAAACTCAGTGTGTTCAACAAAATCCCCCAAAGGGCATAATTATTTTGACTCCAGAGAATTGTAATACCTTCAAAATAACGCTAGAGAGGCTCTTCGAGAAGGAGGAAATCCCATTTCATGGCCTTCGTAGCCACGAAGTAACACATTTAATTCAAAGTGCACTTGCTGAGTGCAAAAGAGAAAAAATTAAGAAGTCTGAAAAAAATTGCTTTCCGATTAATGCTTGGTTTGACGAGGAATGCAAAAAGGCAAGGAGAATGTGGAAGGAATCATGCAAGGATAACATAAAGCTCAAAGCGTACAAGAAGATATTAAGAAAGAAAAAGGTTGATTTCATGGTTTCGAGGAGAGAAGAATTAATCTTCCCTGGGAAAAATAACCCCAAATTATTCTGGAAGGAGCTCCAACCGAAAAAGGTGCAAACTGAAAACAAAATTGTAGATTTTGAATGGTTAGACTATGCAAGACAACTTTATGAGCAGGATACCAAGGTTGACTCTCCTCCCTTGGTCAACACAGACACAAAACTCTTCATGGTGCAAGAGGTAGAGATGGGTATCAAGAAGTTGGGTGTTGGAAAAGCAAAATACTTAGTTGAACTCCAAGCAGAGTATCTAAAGTGGGGTTTAAAAATTCTTTCACCTCACATTACAAAAATCTTCAACAACATCATACATCAGGGGCTCCCCTCAGATTGGACAACTAGTATGGCAATACCTCTTTACAAGAGTGGTGACGTCAATAATCCCTCCAATTATAGAACCATAATGATAAACCCCTTGTTTGCAAAGTTATTTGGAAGCATGTTAGAAAATAAAATCAGCAAGTGGGCAGAAGAAAGAGAGAAACGCGCTAAAGGGTAAGCGGGTTTTAGACTTAAACATTCCACAGTTGATCATTGTATAACTTTAAGGCACATCATTGAAAAAGTTTGGGAAAAAAAGGAAGAGGCTTTTTGTTGCTTTGTTGATTTCAGAAAAGCCTTTGACACAATGCCTAGGGATAAGCTTTGGCGTAGAATGGAGGAACTCGGGGTTCCTAGGCATTTGAGAGCAGCTGTGCATAGACTGTACAAAGAGGTGAAAGTCAAAATTAGAACTTCAGCAAGGATTTCTGAAAGTTTTAGAAGCGATATCAGGGTCAAGCAAGGTTGCCCTTTGTCTCTTACCCTCTTTGGTTTATATATTGACAAGCTTGAAGAGTGGCTAAATTCGCAAGGGGGTGATAATTTCCATTTGAGCAAGTTCGTTATAAGGATTCTTTTGTACGCAGATGACCTTATACTGATTGCTAAATCGGCTCTTAGTTTGCAAGAGCACTTACGTTCCCTTGAGTATTTCTGTAGAAAGGTGGGGATGCAAGTCAATATTAGCAAAACGAAAGTAGTGGTTTTCTCTAACAAAAGAAAGCACAACGAGCATAAGTTCTACTTCGAAGGCAACATTCTGGAAGAAGTTGCAGACTACAAATACCTTGGAATTAACTTCAACAAAAAATTAAATTGGGATGGTTGTAGAAAGAAAAGAAATTTGGGGGGTTGGAAAGCATTGTATGCTCTTCAAAACAGGTGTAGAGAAGCGGAACTGTGGGATTGGAAAACCACTCTAACTCTTTTTGGGCTTCTAGTGATTCCGGTGATTCTCTACGGTTGTGAGTTGTGGGCCAGCAACACAATCGACCTGCAATGGAAACAAATTGAGAAAATTCAGAAGAGTTTGATTACAAATAAATTCAAAATTAAAAGTGCAGTTTCTTACGATGTCTTGTTAAGTGAAACAGGCGCTGCTCCTATCGAAGCAATTGCTATGGTGCGAGTCATAAGATATTTGAAAAAAATTGAGCAAATGGAAGAGGGTAGATGGCCTAAGGCTGTGTTTAATGACAGATTGTGCAAAAGAAAGAAGACTTGGATGAGACAAAATATCAAATGGTTTAGTCAATGGGGTATTTTCTTGGGAAGGTATCCTACAAACAGTAAATAGATAAATTTTTTTGTGATGGATAAGTTCCACAAATGTACATGGGAGAAAGAGTTAGGGAGAAAGAAGAAGTACTACATTGAAGAGTTTAACCCCACTCATGATCATCAACAAAAAGCGTACATAGGTGCCAATATTTCTTGCAGATCTAAAATTATTATTGCTCAATTAAGGAGTAATTCTCATCAACTTTGTTGTGAAACAGGGCACTGGAAAAGGCCAAAAGAAATGTGGGAGGAATGAGTATGTATTTTTTTCTCTTCTAGAAAAGTGGAAACAGAAAAACATTTCATTTTAGAATGCGAGGCCTTCAAAGATAGTAGGGAAAATTATGCAAGTATTCTGGCAGCTAGCTCCCGGGGTAATCTATTCAGCGAAGAGTTTGTCTGAAGCTGAGAGCTTTTATTGTAAAACTCTACTAGAAAAGCGCTGATTACATGAGCCAAATAGAGAAGCAATCTGTCCCATAAGCTATTTGTAGCCTCGTGAACGTTAACAATACTTTCTTTCTTTCTTTTTAATAAGTACATAAAGATGAAGACAACATCAATTCATTTTTAAAAATGGTTTGCCTTTTGTTTAATTATTATTATTCAACTCATCAATAATCTCACATGAGTTGTAGTGTATGTTTAAAACACATTCGGCTCAACTACGGTTAAAACTAACGGTAGTTTGACTCAAGTAACTGCAAGTCTCATATAACGACTAGTCAAACTAATAATATCCTTTTTATTTTTTTATTCTCAACGTGTCTTTTACAAAAGAGCCCAATATACCTCGACATCAAGCATCTTTTCTAGCAATTCAAATAGATTTTGAATTTGTTTATACGACAAAGAATATTTTTGGTTAATTAAAAGTTATATTAATGAAAAAGGTTATAATTTTAACTTTAAATTAGTTAATAAATTTTTTTGGAACTATAAAAATTTATAATAATAATCATTAATTTTTAATTAATTAATGAAACATAAAAATATTAACACAATTTTATTTTATCAATTCAATTAAAGGATAATAATATACACATCTTTATAATCATTCTATTTTAATTAACTAAAATTCAAAGTTAAATATAAAACATTTTATCAATTATATAAATATAACATGTAATTTTTTTTTCCATATTAAGATAATCAATAAAGCTACCACCTATAATGAGGTAGGCCTCACTCCTTTTCATTATATAGAAGAAAAATGATAAAGATAAAGAATATTTCAAAATATATTTTAAATATTATAAATTAAAATGTTTATTTTTAATTTTTTTTTTTTTTGGAATTTGGTTTTGTGATCTTAAAATAAGATCAAGAGATTTATTAAAGAATTGATCTAAAGATGGAATGTTTAAAGATACCTTTTAAGGATTATTTATTTAAATGTTTGTTTTTTAAAAAGATCTTTAATTATTAAAAATTAAGAGAAAACAAATGAGTTTATGAAGAATCATGCCTTAATCTAATAGTTCAGAAGATTATTTATAGCTTAAACATGTTTTTAAAAAGTGGATTATCACAACATGGTGTAAGGTCAATAAAATTACCATTATGTGCTAATTAATTTTTTAACAAATTTTTAAAGTAAAATATAGGGAGACATTTTATGAAGCCAAGCTTTACTTTCTCAAATTAGTTGGTTTTTATATCTACTATTGGATAGAGGTTTTTGACATCAAAGATTATTTCAACAAAGACTTGTAATATGGCTAAGAAAATATCCTCTTAAGTTCTAGAATAAAACCCTTAAGAAGAAAATAGCTAACTTGTATGGGTACATCATTAACATATCGAATGCAATAAAGCCAAACTCTATACCTCATATGCAACAATATGTATACAAATAAACATGACCTTTTCTTTGCTTGAATATGCAATTTTAGAATATTAGAAAAAATAATAAGGCCAAACCATCTACTATGAGAAAAATTCCTCTTTACGTTCAAATAATGCCATGCCTATGATGACCTAACTAGCCCTAGACAACCGTTCCAAATAACTTGTAAATGATGAGGATAAACAAGTTGACTAAAGAGTACAAATTCCCATGAATAATAAACATTGTAAAAAAAAGAATAGGGAAAGAAATTCAGAAGCACTAGTGATCTGAAAATGGGTTGGATAACTTGTTATGCTTTTCAAGAACCTCCCACTTAGTTAAACAAATAAAAAGATCTAGCTTGTACTTGACATTTGCATAATTTTCTACTTGAAACAGGTGTATGTTTTTTAACTGTTTAAGTGCTTTAGGTCCATTTGTTTTTGTTGAAATTAAACATGTGCAACAGCTATATAAAGCAACAAATAAAAATCAACACATAACAACAAATTTAATCTAGGAGTTCACCCGAATATCATGGGTTACGTCTCATTGAGCTCTTGTCATCTTGACTTGGCTCTTTGGGATTATGGAAAATTTATTTTACAAGTTACAAAACTCAACTCCAATGGTTACTGAAATGAACCAATAGGCTTAGAATACTATCTATATCCCTGTCATGGATGTCATCACTCTGCAAACAGATCTAGGCTCCCTTAGACTTGATTCCTTCTATCATTGCACTTGAGATACCTTGAGCTTCTATATGGCACCAACTCCTTCAGAATTATTTTTTTGTCCCTGAAACCTCATCTACTGTCTCCAGCACACATCAGACACCAAAAATTGACTTATTGTTTGCTCAAAATGAGCACTGCATCCCCAATCTAGGCCTCCCTCCACGGTTTGCCCTAGGTTGCCAAAAACTTCCCTATAGGTTCTAAACCTTAAAAAGTATTCAAATGGCTCTTCAAATACTTTCATTGGATTCAGAATGCCAAAAATAGTCAGAATAGACTATTGGTTCACTGAAATTGGCCTTCGATTGCTCCAGTTTCACCTCCAACACCTGTCGGCACACCCTAGCACTAGAGTCACTGAAAAATTCTTTGATGGTTTCTTGACCTCTAGAAGTCCTAAAAAGATTTTGAAAAATCCTCCAATGGATTCAGAAGTATCAAAACAATTAGAAATGACTATTGGTTTGTTGCATAAGGTCTCTAGCTGTACTGGCTAGGCCCTAAACTGTTGTTGGCACTTGTTGGCCCTAGTGGCTACTGGAACTTCATTGAAGCATCTCAGATTTCAAAAGTCCTCTACAGGATCTGAAAACCACACCATTAGTTCGAGAACATCTGAAACATCCAAAATTGACTATTGGACTTCTGAATAAGGCCTCTAGCTCCCCTGGCTAGGCCTCAAACTACTGCTGGCCTATGGTGGCCTCTAGAACTTCACTGAAGCAAAAACCTACTCAAAAGTTATATGATGGCTCTGTAACCCTCACCAACGAGTATGGAATGTCTGAGATAGTCGAAATTGACTATTTTCACTCCAAAATTGGTCGAATATAGCTCAAGATAGAGCTAAAACAAGACTTGTCCAGTGACACCCAAAAATCCTCCACAAAATGTGGAGAACTGAAGTTTAACTCTAGTTAAATTCAGCCAAACTCCATAATTTTGGAGCATGCCTAAACTGCCACCAGGACAACCGTAATTTTTAACCATTGGCCGTTGATTTTGGGCACATGTCATAAAGTGGTGCAATCAATTTAAATGTCAAGCGAAAACTGTGGGGAGATAACCGTAACTGTCGAGACATCAACGCAATGTGATATGGTTGGTGGTTTATGGTTTAATGCCGTGGTTAATAGACGTCAAGGTTTACAAACGGTACATGTGAACATGCAAACTCCATTTGCTAGTGGTTAGGCTTAAGCCTTTTGGCTATGGTCACGGCGCTTTGAGCGCATGGGCAGGGGCTAGCCCCTCCAACCCCCAAATGAAATGTGTATAAAAGTTAAATAAAACGCGCTAACCTATGGTGTTAAGAACCACGGTTAGAGGATTTTGTAAGGCGGGTGCTTGTGCGGCAACAAGTATTGGGGTCAAACCCCTGGAACTCCAAAAAAAAATTGCACCACGACTCCTGAGCCATGTGGCGGCCTCCGGGCCTACCACGTGGCAACCCATGATTGGTTTAAACATCAAAAGTCAACCCATTGACCAATCATACAATGCCACATGTCAGCCTCTGACTAGCCCGAAGGGATTATTTTGAGGAATATTCCTGGAATATTCTCTTTTAAAATTTTCCCAATTCTAGTCAAATTTGGTCAAAGTCAAAAGATTGCGGTTTACTGGAATTTTCAAACTGTGATAGCTTCTTCATACAGTGTCGGTTTTTCGAACTGTTTGCAGTGCTGGAATTAGGAAGACGAGATCTATCCGGTTGCTCAAGTTCGACACACTTCCGAACACTTTGAATTTTAAGCTATCACTTAGGTCCATGATCCAGTTCTGATCAACCAGGAACAAAAAAATAAGCCAATAAATATTGAGGTCTTAAGTTTTATACATGCAAAATCCTGACAAAGTTATGATGCACCAAAAAAATATCAACAAAATGTTACTCCTGTTAACCACCTATAAATTTTTTACATAGCAAACAGGTGGCTAAAAATGTTTCTGAGCCTTCAAGAGAAATATTTCCCTTGAAAATATTTCATTCTTGAAGCCTCCATGTGTCTTCTATCCTTTGAAGAATCCTGCTGATTGGTGAAGAAAACTGCTGTCAAAGAGGCCTCCATTTCCCCCATTTCATCTCCTCAAAATCCCCATTTTTCATCCTTTTTCCCCTCACAAATTCCTCCAAAATCCCTTCATTAACCCTCCATCTCATCCTAAAACCCTTTTTAAACCTCATATTATCCTTTATCTAGTTTAAAAATCCCTCCCTTTCCTCTATCAGAACCCTTCATTCTGGCTTAAAAACACTAAATTTAGGCCTAAAACACTCATTTTTACATTTAGGACTTAAGCCCCTTTTGGCTTAGCCCTTAACCCTTTCCTCCGCATGTAACCCGGCGCCAGAACCAGGTGCTAATCGAAATCAGAGCCTTTTGTTACTGCGTTTCCTTTGTTTCTTCCTATTTTCCGATGCGATGGGTTTTTTCTCCGCTTGACCTCAGATTCAATCTCTGCCGTCGATCTTATCAGATCTGACGGCTTGCGTTAAATCGTGTCGCGCAAAGTCTTAAGTGCTATCCCTTCGCCTCCTCCAATTTGCGATCCCCAATCAAATCTCGACCGTTCATGCTTACAGATCTGATGGTTGAGATGCCATCTCACCTCGCTCATAATTCCATCGCCTGCACCCGTCGATTCAATCCTGACCGTTAATTCCCCTTCTAATCCGACGATCAAGATCCAATCGTATTGCCCATTTTCTGTCTGTCCACCAGGGGTCGAAACAACTCTCCGATTGAATCTCGACCGTCCGTTTGTATAGATCCAATGGTTGGAGATAAACCCAATGGCCCAACTCATCTCCGCCTCACCTTACGATCGTGGCCGTCCATTCACATAATCCAACGGTCCACAATAAACCCGATGGCTCACCTTCGCCCCGTGCTCCTTCCCCCATCGCGCTGTCATTCCCACAGTCAGATCTCCCCGCCCTACATCCATCAGCTTAAAGGCATATCACGTTTTTTTTTGCGTTTGAACGTTAATGGTTAGAAATCGCGCGATATGGATGGTTTTGTTTTTCCACGTGGCACGCGATGAGTGGAATCGCGTTGTTTCTGCGAATTCCACTTACCACCCTCATCCCCACGCGAAAAACGCTGCCGGTTTTCCGCATTACCACTTATCTCCGCGACATTAACCTTTCAGTTTTAAATCTTGGCCGTCGATTGTTTTAATCAGACGGTCTACATTGCATTACAAACCCAAGTCTTCTGCCCTCGTCCATTCTCCGAAAAACATAATGGTCGATCTCCACTGTTGAATGCTTCAAATACAATGGCCCTAAGTTAATCTGATCCCTTCCCTTCGCTTCCATATATTTTCCCCCAATGATCCCATTAAGCGATCCCTGCCGTCGAATATTTCAATCGAACGACCCTAATATAATTACACCTCCATTCATTGTCCACCAGTATAACCGTCTAAACAACTCCATCGGTGAATCCTGACCGTAGATCGCCATTGTTTAATCTGATTCGACGGTACAGAATGCCTGACGCCCCAGAACTTCATCAGGGCAGTTTTCCTTCGTTCCGCCATGATTTTTACCCGTTTTTTTGCCTACACCCTCCATTTTCACTGCTGCGCCACCATTCCCTCGGTCCTCCACAACATCCATCTTCCCTCCCGCATGGATTTCTTAATGTGTTGATCGTGTTTTTGCAGGTTTTAAAGGGGCGTGAATCCGCTCTGTTTCACAATCACAGACAGGGTTTTTCAGAGCGCAGGAAGATATTCTCAGAGCTAGAGATCGCATTAAAGAACGCCTGAGAAAGTTTAAAACATGATTTTCATTAAAGCTCGGGTTATAAAATCTTATTTAAGCCCTCCTGCGCCATTAAAGCCTGTACATTCACAGAGACAGTCAACAGAAGTAGAAAAGTATATCAGTGAAAGCTTAAAGGGTTAAAAAGCATGTTTTTGAAGGCTAAGAGGCCTAATCCACGGTCGCAGACTCAAAGGACATAGATGAGGACCGTAAAGATGATTAAAAGGCTTAATGAAGCCTAAAACACATGAAACAAGCCATATCTGTGATTTAATGTCAGTAGAACATTTTTCTCTACGAAAGGACTATCTACATGACTTCCTCCATCTTCCATCGAACACTAGAACAATTATTGCACTGACATAGGGCTTAAAAACAGTAAGGACAACAGTTATGGAAGCATGGGAGACCTACAAAATTTCTATCCACTTTACTTATTTCGAAAGGAAAAATAGAGCACCATGCAGCCAAAGTACTTCAAAGCACATACCTAAAGTTATTGTCAACATGACAAGGACTTCCGAAACAACCTAAGGGTACACACAGTCATCACAGAGCCATTAAGTAGAGTGGGCACGAATACTTCTTCCACTATGTCTTAATGAATCATTTAAAGCTCACATCTACTACTACTATCGCTCACCCTCCTATAAGAACCCTTGTAAATTTCATTGTAAAGGTTGTTGGTTGTTGGGATTCTATTAGTTGTTAGAACTGTTATTGAGGGGAAGTAGCTAAGTAGTATGTAATATAGTAGGATGGGAAGAGAATTTTGATTGTAAAAGGCCACTGAGCTCAAAGTATGTGACTGGTTTTGCACATCAATTAATCAAGCAGATTCACAGGATCCTGGTCCATATTATCGGTGATGTTTTCCTTACTGTAACTGTTTCCTTTCATGTTTATCATACTGTCCATTTATTCTCAGATAAAGAACAACAAGCATAGATTAGGACATAATTTTGGAAGTACCCTAAGTCTCACTGTAATCTTTAACTAAATGTTTTCTGCTATTTGTGTATCTAAGAGCAAATTCATCATAATTTAACCAGTATAGAAGTTGGCTGGTCCATGCTTACTGATGTATGAATTTGGAGTTTGTTTCCTTAGATGTTCTTGTCTGGTTTCAGCTGAAAGAATTTGGAAACTGGGAGATTAGAGCTAGCCCTATCTCACTAGGTGCCTCTTCCAACAGCTTACCTTTCTAAGATCCCTTTGAGTTAGTGTCAAAAGCATTGAAGGTTCAAAGTCTTTCTCTGATCTTAGGCCTTACTTTGTGTTTAATATTAAATGTTTTCTACCATTCTGAAAGTGGTTATGAGGACTGCTGGAACGTTTTCCTTCGAAGTATGCTGAAAGCAGGTATGGATTTAAATGACATCTGACCTGATCTTAAGCTACCCTTTGTGTCTTTAATGAGAGTTTCCTTTGAAGTATGTCAAAAGCAGGCTTGGATTTAAATGACATCTGACCTGATCTTAGGCTGCCCTCTGGTTTCTTTCTTCCACCCATTCTTAATGTTCCATTCCACCATCTATCTAAAAATATCCTTTAGTATAGATGACTTTCCCTATGGAAAGCCTTGGATAGTTGTTATGAAAATAATCCCCTTTCATGACTCCATAGCCCAATGGATTGATGCTTTTTTACCTATCTTCCCATGCTGAAACATCCTTCTATTCAGTTCATTATTTACTTCGATAACCTTCTCAGTTAATGATCTCCAACCAAACAAACAAAGTCAAAAACCCTTGTGCTTCATACCTAGCCTAGTACCTCATTTTGAGCCTTAAAAATATATCATTCTTTACATTTATAGAGAGATCCCTCTCTGGATCTAGGAGGGCTAGATCCTAGGATCCCAAAGTGGTTTGATGTTGTCTTATCTTTTGGTCTTTCCAATCTGGCCAAAACATAGGAACCAAACATAATGGCGACTTTGCTGGGGAACTTCTGGGTGAACTTCATCTTAGACACCCTTAGGACCTCAGAAGAGCCAAAATTTCTGGTTAGATTGGTATCCAATTGCTGATGGTGGACAACAGCCTACTTCAAACTTTCAAATTCATCCACCTGGCGACTCCACACTCTATAGTTCCTAAAAGACCAAATGACTCCACTGGCAGAAGACCCTGAACTGGTTGAGAAGATACAATGACCTCTCTTCACAAACATGGATCCAAGGATGGACAGAGAAGCAAAGCTAAATGCTTTGTTGGATAGACTAACAAGAATGGTACACATGTTTGGTGAAATAATAGTGAAGAGGTATGAGGCTAGTCTAAATGTTGATTATCTAGAGCAGCCCATGCTTCTTCCAGAACAAGAACAAGCTCAACCTATACAAGACCTAGACAATGAGCAAGACATGTATGATGCTCAAGAATCTATAGAAGATGAAGAGGAAGGTGATCAAGAACTGCCTGATTGCCTACCTATATCTTGTACTATCATGATAAGAGAATATCATGACCTAATGGAAAAAGCTAATAGGGAACGCTGCTCCGAGGAGACAAGAGACCATTTAGAAGATGCTGAATCTGACGTGGAGGGAGAGACAACACATATAGGAAGTCCCCCTCTAGATTATAACTCATCTCAGATCGCACAAGAAGAGTGGCATCCTGATCATATAGAAGAAACAACTCATGAGCCTTGTATTCTATTTGAATATCATCATGATCATGAGGAATTGTTTGAAATAGAAAGAGATTAGGAAACATCAGAAAATCCTCAAGGTTTCCCTGCAAGTACAATTGAAGATATCCTAGAAGAGGCTCAAGAAGACATCCAGCCTCCAGATTAGCTAACACAAGAGAAAGAGGACTGTTGTTCTTCTTTCCATGTTGAGAAATATTTCCCTCTTTTGACAGAAGAAGAAATTGATCAAATATTAAACCAGCAGTCCGCCTCTGAATTTTTAACACTCTTGCCCATTCATCTACTGAGCTTGGTTGTACAGATCCAGAAAGCTCCCCTGTAAATCAGAATGAAGAAGGACTTGCTGATAATCTAGTATGTCTAATTGGTAGCATTACTTACTTCAATGATTTTCCTAGTTTTGATTTGTCTAATGATGATGTTTTTCAAACAGAAGTTGATCTTGCAGAGCCATCATTAACAGATTTGTGGGAGGAAAATCAGTGCCATCAGCTTCAAGAAAGTAATGAGCCCATGCAGGATATTTATGATACTGATAAGGAAAGTTATGAAAGTCTAGTAATAGATGAAGATTCATTGGTTTTTCACTCTGTTACACCTCAGATCATCAGTAACAATTTTCATGTGATTAGGGATCAACAACCTTTCAGCTCAGAGGAAGAGGAGAAAATTGAAGAAATTTTTGAGTAGGTTGAAACCAACGAGCCTTCTCTTGAAAAAGAGGAAGCAATGGAACATACCCCTGCTCAAGAACACATGGATATTTTCACAGAGCCCAGCCCACTATATCAGGATATCTCAGAGCCACAAGAGTGTAGGTTTTAACCCTGAACAGAAATTATCTACACACGAATCTTATAACAGAAAACAAACAATAGCGAGAGCATAAAACATAAACCAGATAAACACAGAGATTTTCCTCTGGATCCCAAATTGGGACGACCAACTTGATTTTTCTTTATATTCCTTTTAGTGTTACAACACATATATATACATCTTAGAAGCATCCCATAAACTGATCAATGTGATTACAGAACATCACTTAGTAATTTCCATAAATAGGATCTACATAATGCAGACAGCAACCATGTGCCCAAACTCATCTTAACTCTTATACAAGCATGGAGTGGGTCTGCAATGTCCAACATTCTTTCCAATCCTAGTCTTCCACGGTAGCACAAGCCATAATCACTAGTGCCACGCAAATATCTGAAAACCCGCTTCACTTTTGTCCAATGCTCCTTCCCTGGGTTTGACATAAACCTACTCAATACTCCCACTACATGTGCAATGTCTGGTCTAGTACAGACCATTGCATACATCAGGCTTCTGCACTTTTGCCTGCAGAGCACGAACATATCCTCCTCTGCTAGCAGCAATGTGGGACCCTTTGTTCATGAACAACTTTACCCTCTGAGACCGAACATTTACCGGTTGCTCCCACACTGCATATTGAATCTCTGCAATATGGTCTTGACATACTTCCTGCGGGTTTAACTTCGAGCTTCCTCTTTGCGATCTCTCTTAATTTCCATGCCCAAAATATAGTTTGTAGCACCAAGATCCTTCATGTTGAATTTGGAGAACAATTGGGTCTTAAAATCTTGGATAATTTCTTTGTCATTTCCAATCAACAACATATCATCCACATACAAGACCAAATACATAACACGGTCACCAATTAATTTAAAATAAACATAGTGATCCTCCTTACTTCTGGTGAAGCCAAGTCCCCGTATATAGGTATCAAATTTCTGATACCAAATCCTTGGTGATTGATTTAAGCCATACAGAGACTTATTTAACTTGCATACCAGCTCTTTCTTCCCTTTCACCATAAATCCTTTAGGTTGTTTCATGTAGATCTCTTCTTCTAGATCCCCGTGAAGAAATGTTGTCTTCATATCCATCTATTCTACCTCAAAATCAAATGCAACAGAAATAGACAAAATTAATCTAATAGAAGTAACTTTTGCAACAAGAGAAAAAATATCACCAAAATCAATTCCCGGCACATGGGAATAACCTTTTGCTACCGACCGAGCTTTGTATTTCTCTGCCTTGCCTTCTACATTCATCTTCTTCTCAAACACCCATTTGCTCTAGATGGGCTTCCTTCATTGGTAACTCCACCAAATCCCATGCCTCATTTTTATGCAAGGATGCCATTTCATCATACAACTCTTCAGAATTTCTCCATCCTACGAATCTACGCACTCCACAGCCCAGTTACGGGATCATCATCGGTGGTATCAGTTATAGTTAAAGCAAAATTTGAACAAAAAGCAGATGGACTATACCTTTCTGGTTGTCTTCTTTCTTGAATTGATCTTCTCACAACTGGAGTTTGTGGCTCTTCCTCTTCTGAGTCTTCTTCTGTTGTAGAGTCTGATTCATCCTCCTTTAGCTCAAACTCTATCTTCTCGGGTTCCTTTGGTAGGACTTCATGTGTAACAACATCACCTTACCTATAAACACCACATCTCGGTATGCCAACCTTCTTCATTTACACGGGTTCCAAAGCTTGTAACCTTTTAAACCATCCTTATACCCAATAAAGATGCACCTTTCAGATTTATTATCCAACTTGGTCCTTTTCTACTTTGGAACATGTACATATGCATCACATCTAAATACCCTTAGATGTGAAAGAGAGGGTTTCTTACCAGTTCATACCTCATGTGGAGTCTTATCCTCCAACACTGATGAAGGTGATCTATTAACCAAATAGCATGCAGTCTCCACTGCCTCTGCCCAGAATTCTTGTCCTAACCCAGTACCACTGAGCATGCTTCTTGCCTTTTCCATCAGTGTTTTGTTCATTCTTTCTGCAACTCCGTTTTGCTGAGGTGTGTATGGAGTAGTCTTCTACCGTGATATACCACACTTCTTACAGAACTCTTCAAATTCCTTCTTGCAGAACTCCCCACCATTATCTGTCCTCAACGCCTTTATCTTCTTCTCTGTCTGGTTTTCCACTAGAGCCTTAGATTCTTTAAATTTTCCAAAGACTTCAGATTTCTTCCTCAAGAAATATATCCATGTATTCCTTGAGAATTCATCTATGAATGAAACATAGTACATAGACTTTCCCAGTGATGGAACTGACACAGGCCCAAACACATCACTGTGCACAAGTTCTAATATCTTGTTTGCCCTCTTAGCACCGAAGGAAAACTCACCGCAGTTACGCTTCCCCCGCCTTACCTGATTGTTCACAGAAATCAAAATCCAGAGAGAAATTAGACATACCTTCTACCATACCATTTCTATGCAGTATCCGAAGGCCCTTCTCTCCAATATTTCCAAGCCTTTGATGCCATAGCATGGTATTTTCTCCAGAGACAACTAGGCTTTTCGCTCCACTTTCAGGAACCACAGAACTGTTACACACATCAATAACAATGCTACCTTGTAGCTTGTATAGAGTTCCAGTCCGAACTCCCCGCATTAATACCAGTGCTCCCCAAACCATCTTACAGGCATCTTTCTCAAACACTATTTTTACACCTGCATCATCCATCTTGCTTACAGAAATTATATTTCTGGCCAATGCGAGAATATGCAGAACACCAGGAAGTGTTCTAATCCTTCCACCTTGCAGCTTCAGCTTGACTTTTCCACGTCCGATGATTCTGGCCTTCCTATCATCCCCTAGGAATACATCGCTGCCATCATATTTCTCATACTCGCAGAACCACTCCCTATGGGGAGTGAAGTGAAAGGATGCACCCGTGTCAATCAACCATGACTCATGATCTACATGTGTATTTGAAGAAGAAGCGAAATACACATCCCCACCTTCATCCGAGGTGGTTTTTGCCTCTACAGAAGGAGCATCATCAGATCCCTTTCCTTTCTCAGGAGCTTTAGATCTGTAGTCCTTTTTGTAGTGTCCTTCCTTTCCGCATTTCCGGCACACCTTTACAAACTTTCCAGGAGATTTAGATCTCCCACTTGAAACCTTATTCTTGTTTCTATTTTGGGACCTTCCTCGTACAGATAAGGCATCTCCATTTTGACCCTCCATATTTCTCCGTCTCATTTCCTCCGACAACAAGGCTGAGACAATGTCATAAAAATTCAAGGTAGTTGTATTGCTACCTATTGCAATAACTAGATTGTCCCACGAGTCTGGTAGAGAACACAACAAATTGATGCACTTATCTTCATATGAGATTTTAATATCAACAGATGAAAACTGACTTACCACAGTATTGAAGGCGTTCAGATGCTCTATCACCGAGTCTCCATCCTTCATCCTCAGGTTACACAGTTTTTTCCTTAGGAAAAAATTATTCACCAGAGACTTAGATTGGTACAAAGTCCCAAGTTTTTCCCACAAATTATTCGTTGTAGCTTCCCCAGATACATTCAACAATACTGAATCTGAGACACACAACTGTATTGTGCTCTTAGCCTTCTGATCCAGTTCTTCCAGTCTTCATCTGACATTGCCACTGGTTTAGTACCTGGATCTACCACGATCCACTGATCTTTATCCACCAGCAGATCCTCCATCTTGAACTTCCACAAGTCAAAACTCTGACCATTAAATTTCTCGATCTCTATCTTTCCACTGCTCGCCATCTTCTTTCACCGCAAGAATCAATCCCGCAGATATCCCACTGAACAGGGTCTACCTCAGGCACGAGCAAAAAACCCTCAGCAGCAAAGGCGTCCCCTTGAAGCCGAAATAGCTCTGATACCAAATGTAGGTTTTAACCCTGAACATAAATTATCTACACACAAATCTTATAACAGAAAATAAACAATAGCGAGAGCATAAAACATAAACCAGATAAACATAGAGATTTTCCCCTAGATCCCAAATTGGGACGACCAGCTTGATTTTTCATTATATTCCTTTTAGTATTACAACACATATATATACATGCCGAAGCATACATAAACCCCAATCCATTAACCCTGGATTAGAACATAACCGTAGTTCCCTTGACCGGATCTACAAAATACCAGGGACCAAAAACCATCGTACCCGAAAACCATGTGCAAACTCATGCACAAAACATGGGTGGGTCCGCACACCAATTTTTTTTTTTGTCGGGGCGCTGCCCCGGACCTTGACAGGGGGGGCTACTGCCCCCCATGTGACCCCCCTGTTGCGCCCGGCGCAATGTACAACACGTGGGGCTAGTCGTGGAAAGAATATAACACATACCCAACAAAGAGGACAAAGCTGCAGTATATGATGAGTCCTCCTGTTCAGATGATGATGAAGATGAGGGAGATTTTCTTTCTCAAGAGAATCTTTTTCTTGATCCAGTGGAAGAGGAAGCACTCCTGGTTGAATCCTGCTTGCCAAATATTCACAAACAAGTATCATTTCAAGATCCTTATGCTCATTTCTTGCAGACATTTGAAGAAGGATCAAAGGTCATCAAGAGCAGCTTGTCGCAGACAACAAGAAACATTTTAGAAGCTGCTGCTAAGAAGAAAAGAGAATGGGAGTGGCCCTGCCTATCCAGCATGCTCAAGGAGAGTAGAAAATACCAGTCATGGGATCATTTGATTGACTGGATGTATTGGAAAATAGAAATTGTAAGCTAGACATGTAAATATCTCAAGTTAGAGTAGAGTAGGTAGGAAATCTCAATAAAGCTCAGCCTGTGAGCATTTAGTTAGTTGTTTTTAATTCCTATAAAGTTCAGTTCATGTGCAATTTGTCTTTATGCCATGGATCCACAGCAGACCAGACAGTCTAATCCTGGTTTGTATGTGTTTCAATTTCTGTTTTAGAACGTAGAGAAAGAAATCTGCTAGACAGTTTTATCCTGGCAGATATTTGTTTAGGTAGAGAAGTTATGAGGCCAACTGCTTAATATGGTCTCATGGAAGAATAAGGGTAGCAGTAGATAGGTTTATTTTCCTGTTTGCAAAAAATTGATGATGTAAAAGGTCTGCAAGTCTAAATGCACCTTGAAGAGAAAATGCTAGGAAAATAGGATGGGTAAGTAGTTGTTTGGAGAAATGTTTTCTGCTTATTTATTATCCATCATGTTTGTGGCAGCTGATTAAAGAAAGGAAAAGGGTGTGTCAAGTGCCAGGCATCTGGCCTACTTCCAAAGATTATTTTTCTGAGATTCTTGACACCTTCAAGAAGATGCCATCCCCATGTGGAGCCACTGTTAGCCACCTATAAATTTTTGACACAGCAAACATGTGGCTAAAACTGTTTCTGAGCCTTCAAGAGAAACATTTCCCTTGAAAATATTTCATTCTTGAAGCCTCCATGTGTCTTCTATCCTTTGAAGAATTTCACTGTTGTTTCCATTGAAGAATCCTGCTGATTGGTGAAGAAAATTGCTGTCAAAGAGGCCTCCATTTCCCCCATTTCATCTCCTCAAAATCCCCATTTTTCATCCTTTTTCCCCTCACAAATTCCTCCAAAATCCCTTCATTAACCCTCCATCTCATCCTAAAACCCTTTTTAAACCTCATATTATCCTTTATCTGGTTTGAAAATCCCTCCCTTTCCTCTACTGGAACCCTTCATTCTGGCTTAAAAACACTAAATTTAGGCCTAAAACACTCATTTTTACATTTAGGACTTAAGCCCCTTTCGGCTTAGCCCTTAACCCTTTCCTCTACATGTATCCCGATGCCAGAACCAGGTGCTAGCCCTCAAACGATAATCGCAATCAGAGCCTTTTGTTATTGCGTTCCCTTTGTTTCTTCCTATTTTCCAATGCGATGGGTTTTTTCTCTGCTCGACCTCAGATTCAATCTCCGCCGTCGATCTTATCAGATCCGACGGCCTGTGCTAAATCGCATCGCGCAAAGTCTTAAGTGCTATCCCTTCGCCTCCTCTGATTTGCGATCCCTGATCAAATCTCAACCATTCATGCTTACAGATCCGACGGTTTAGATACCATCACACCCCACTCATAAGTCCATCACCCGCACCCACCGATTCAATCTTGGCCGTTAATTCCCCTTCTGATCCGACAGCTAGGATCCAATCGCATCGCCCATTTTCTGTCTGTCCACCAGGGGCTGAAACATCTCTCCGATTGAATCTCGACCATCCGTTTGTATAGATCCAACAGTTGGAGATGAACCTGATGGCCCAACTCATCTCCGCCTCACCTTACGATCGTGGCCGTCCATTCACATAATCCAACGGTCCACAATAAACCCGATGGCTCACCTTCGCCCCGTGCTCCTTCCCCCATCGCACTGTCATTCCCACAGTCAGATCTCCCCGCCCTACATCCATCAGCTTAAAGGCATATCACGTTTTTTTTTGCGTTTGAATGTTAATGGTTAGAAATCGCGCGATATGGATGGTTTTGTTTTGCCACGTGGCACGCGATGAGTGGAATCGCGTTGTTTCTGTGAATTCCACTTACCACCCTCAGCCCCGCGCGAAAACCGCTGCTGGTTTCTTGCATTACCACTTATCTCCGCGGCATTAACCCTTCAGTTTTAAATCTTGGCCGTCAATTGTTTTAATCAGATGGTCTACATTGCATTACAACCCCAAGCCTTTTGCCCTCGTCCATTCTCCGAAAAACATAATGGTCGATCTCCATCGTTGAATGCTTCAAATCCAACGGCCCTAGCTTAATCTGATCCCTTCCCTTCGCTTCCATCTATTTTCCCCCAATGATTCCGTTAAGCGATCCCCGCCTTCGAATATTTCAATCGAACGACCCTAATATAATTACACCTCCATTCATTGTCCACCAGTATAACCGTCTAAACAAATCCATCAGTGAATCTTGACCATAGATCGCCATTGTTTAATCTGATCCGACGGTCTAGAATGCCGGACACCCCAGAACTTCATCAGGGAAGTTTTCCTCCTTTCCGCCATGATTTTTACCCCTTTTTTCACCTACACCCTCCATTTTCACTGCTGCGCCACCATTCCCTCGGTCCTCCACAACATCCATCTTCCCTCCCGCATGGATTTCTTAACATGTTGATCGTGTTTTTGCAGGTTTTAAAGGGGCACGAATCCGCTCTGTTTCACAATCACAGACATAGTTTTTCAAAGCGCAGGAAGATATTCTCAGAGCCAGAGATCGAATTAAAGAATGCCTGAGAAAGGTTAAAACATGATTTTCATTAAAGCTTAGGTTATAAAATCTTATTTAAGCCCTCCTGCGCCATTAAAGCCTGTACATTCATAGAGACAGTCAACATAAGTAGAAAAGTGTATCAATGAAAGCTTAAAGGGTTAAAAAGCATGGTTTTGAAGGCTAAGAGGCCTAATCCATGGTCGCAAACTCAAAGGACACAGATGAGGACCGTAAAGATGATTAAAAGGCTTAATGAAGCCTAAAACACATGAAACAAGCCATATCTGTGATTTAATGACAACAGAACATTTTTCTCCACGAAAGGACTATCTACATGACTTCCTCCATCTTCCATCGAACACCAGAATAGTTATTGCACTGACAGAGGGCTTAAAAACAGTCAGGACAACAGTTATGGAAGCATGGGAGACTTGTAGACTTTCTATCCACTTTACTTATTTCAAAAGGCAAAACAGAGCACCATGCAGCCAGAGTACTTCAAAGCACATACTTGAAGTTATTGTCAACATGACAAGTACTTCTAAAACACCCTAAGGGTACACACAGTCAATGCAGAGCCATTAAGCAGAGTGGGCACGAATACTTCTTCCACTATGTCTTAATGAATCATTTAAAGCTCACATCTACTACTACTATCGCTCGCCCTCCTATAAGAACCCTTGTAAATTTCATTATAAAGGTTGTTGGTTGTTGGGATTCTATTAGTTGTTAGAACTGTTATTGAGAGGAAGTAGCTAAGTAGTCTGTAATATAGTAGGATGGGAAGAGAAGTTTGATTGTAAAAGGCCACTGAGCTCAAAGTATGTGACCGGTTTTGCACATCAATTAATCAAGAAGATTCACAGGATCCTGGTCCATATTATCAGTGATGTTTTCCTTACTGTAACTATTTCCTTTCATGTTTATCATACAGTCCATTTATTCTCAGATAAAGAACAACAAGCATATATTAGGACATACTGTTGGAAGTACCCTAAGTCTCACAGTAATCTTTATCTATATTTTTTCTACTATTTGTGTATCTAAGAGCAAATTCATCATAATTTAACCAGTATAGAAGTTGGCTGGTCCATGCTTACTGATGTATGAATTTGGAGTTTGTTTCCTTAGATGTTCTTGTCTGGTTTGAGCTGAAAGAATTTGGAAACTGGGAGATTAGAGCTAGCCCTGTCTCACTAGGTGCCTCTTCTAACAACTTACCTTTCTAAGATCCCTTTGAATTAGTGTCAAAAGCATTGAAGGTTCAAAGTCTTTCTCTGATCTTAGGCCTTACTCTGTGTTTAATCTTAAATGTTTTCTACCATTCTGAAAGTGGTTATGAGGACTGCTGGAATGTTTTCCTTCGAAGTATGCTGAAAGCAGGTCTGGATTTAAATGACATCTGACCTGATCTTAAGCTACCCTTTGTGTATTTAATGAGAGTTTCCTTTGAAGTATGTCAAAAGCAGGCCTGGATTTAAATGACATCTGACCTGATCTTAGGCTGCCCTCTGGTTTCTTTCTTCCACCCATTCTTAATGTTCCATTCCACCATCTATCTAAAAAGATCCTTTAGTATAGATGACTTTCCCTATGGAAAGCCTTGGATAGTTGTAAAGCAAGTAATCCCCTTTCATGACTCCATAGCCCAATGGATTGATGCTTTTTGACCTATCTTCCCATGCTGAAACATCCTTCTATTCAGTTCTTTATTTACTTCCATAACCTTCACAGTTAATGATCTCCAACCAAAAAAACAAAGTCAAAAACCCTTGTGCTTCATACCTAGCCTAATACCTCATTTTGAGCCTTAAAGATATATCATTCTTTACATTTATAGAGAGATCCCTCTCTAGATCCAGGAGGGCTAGATCCTAGGATCCCAAAGTGGTTTGATGTTGTCTTATCTTTTGTTCTTGCCAATCTGGCCAAAACATAGGAACCAAACAACTCCAACAAAGCACAAGAGGCAAGTCCTTTAACATTTGAGATTTATAGAAAATATTGAAGGACCAGCAAACTAATTGCTTTGCATGATGGATTGCAAGTAATTAGAAGGGAAGAAAAGAAAAGGAAAAACTAGAAATATATAAAGGAATTGAGATCGTGAAAACAAATAAGATATGAATTTTCCCATATATTTAGATCATAAAAAATAACCAGAAGAAAATGAACATGGAAGTGAAATACTTATAAAATATGGACAGACTACATATATTCATAAATCATACTCTCCTTGCCACATAATAATAGGAGCACATAGAAAATGCCCCTAATGAATAATTATTAACTTGTCCAATTTAGTTAGATCATGAATTAACATGAAAGAAAACCAAGTCTAAGAGAGCAACCCCACCTCTATCGAAAACCAAACTCGTCTTCAGTTATATTTAGGAAGCCAAACAATGCCTTCACTTATATTTAGGAAGCCAAACAATAAAATAACAAAATAAATATGCTTAAATACAAAACATATTCAATACTTGAAATAATATTTGGTGTACTTGTGCAAGATGATTACCCTTCTAAAGTACTATCCCCAAATATCCACCCATCACCCATAATTAATGAAGATACTCTCACGAGATATTAGATGTCTTAATGTTCATCCATCTCAACAACCAACTATAAATATAATTTTTATAGACCATATTGATCTTAGTGGACATTAATCATCATCATCATTATCGTTATCATCTTTAAAAGAACAACCAATAAATGAAATAATATTTTCTGAAAGTGAATACCATCTTAAAGTACTATTCACTCTTCAAAAAATCCACCCATCACCCAATATTTATGAAAATACTCCCATAAAATATTAAATACCTTAATGCTCATCATCTCTACCAACTAATAAAAGAATCATAAAAAGATAAAAAAATATTTGGTGAACTTATTCAAGGTGAATACCCTACTAAAATAATATCCCTTCATAAAAAAACCACTTATCACCCATTGATCCACCTATCCATCTTTAATGAAGGCACTTTCATGAAATATTTTTATGCTCATTCACCTCAACCAACTAATGAAAAATCCATGAATGAATAAATAAATATTCTCACTGTAATTAAATAAATCTTAACATATAGGACAAATGTTCTCCCACATCCCTTGACTAGTGACAAAACACTAGTAGAAAATGAGAAACTAGTGACTGGGTGACTAAAAAAGTTAGTCACTGGAGATTTTCCAAGTGAAATACTACAAAAAATGAGCAATCTTAAGTGACCCAACTAAAAACAACTAACATAAACAACTAATCTAGTATGGGGTTAAAATATATGACTAGCTAATAAGCAATACAACTAAAAATGAATAGTGTGAATGACTAATTTAGTTTAGGAACAAAAATACATTTACCTAACAAGTACTAAAATAGTACAAATCAATCATTTATGTTAGTCGTTTTAATTGTGTCACTTCAGCAATATATACCTACAAGTGATAGGGGATTCAAATAGATTTGCCGAAAGGTTATACTTCCCTAAACAATTCTTTACTGGATCAATGGATTATTAGAGCTATGGAGTTGATTATAGTCTTCAAGGTTATGTCCTTTGATCACATTCACAGGGAATTAAATTAAAAGGCTGATAGATTATCCAAAATGGGAGTGGGATTACAATTGGGTCAAATGCATTATGAAGAATACCTACAAGGCGAAGTGTTGGTTAATTAGTAGAGGACACATTTCCTTTAGTTGAAGACTTAACTTTTCATGCATATCTACATTTTTTATTATCAAGGTCAAATCCATTGAACTTAGCATACTAGTTTTAAACTTAGATATCAAGTTGTTTATCTAGTTTAATCGTACATTATGAACATAACAGTACTAGAATCTTATGAAATTGTGTTGAATCCTATGGGGGTTTTGATATTGCCCAAACATTAGATGTTGCACATATTAGAATATCACGTCATACATGTCAAGTAGATTTAGTATATGTTTGATGATGTAAAGTACACATTTGCATTAATATTAATACAAAATGATATTATTTTATTATTGTAAAAAAAAATTATGGCATCTCTCACCACTTAAGTAAAAAATTATTAAAAAAATTATGCCGAAATCAATAATTACTAAAACAAATAATTTCCAAATTCTTCAACCTAAATCAATAATTTCCCAGAACATAAATAAATATTTATAAAACAATAACAAATCATTTCTCATCATGGTTGAAAAATCAATGTTCATCGTGGCTAGCCACTTGATCGTGAATAAAAGCCAACTCATCTGAAAAATCAAGGTTAATTTTAGTGACTAGTTCCTTGTGATTCAAAAATCAAGGTTCATTATTGTGACTAGCCATTGTGTTTACATACACTATCATTAGTTTACTCCCACTCCAGTGAAACTTTGGTGCTAATTTTTGCATTAATTTCTACATTTCACAAGAAGGGGGAGGGTTATTTTGGTTTTGAGAGGGTTGTTTGGAGGCCTTTTCCATGGGAAGGAGAAATAAATAAATTTTGGAGGTTGTTAAAGAGGTGGATGAATTCACAATTGAAGGTGTCTGCAAATTTGCAGGTGAAATATCATGTTACACTCTGGTTTATTTCCCCCGCTTTAACTGTAACTCTTCAAATCTCTTATGTGAACTAGTTCGAATCCAGACATGGGTTCGAATCCTGGGGCCACCATGACCGTAAGGAAAAGGTACCATTTTTTTATCTCACTTCACATTTGTTACAAAGGTTTTCTTCTACTTTATACGGTTCCATTTATTCCATTTAGAAATACAACAAGGTTTTTCCTAGTTCTTTAAATTAAATTAAGGGTTTAGCTAAGTTTTTAAAATTAAATTTAAGGTTTCTCTAAGCTTGTTCATTCTCCCTTTTTCAATTGGTTGAGAATTTTATGGAAATTTTGGGTGTAAATAAGAATTGCTAGGTCAATCTCCTTTTGTGATGGGATAATTTGTTTAATTTGCAGGACGACCATCAAAAAAGAAAACATTTACTAAGTATATATTGCTAAAGGTTTTGTGAAAAATCCATTACACATCAATGTGTTGTTTTTTGAGAAGCAATAAAAATCCATACCATCTTTAAACCTCATAAATTGTAAAAATGGTTTTTACAAATATCTAGAAAACATGTTTTGAATTCGTAAAGCATTATATTGTTGATGTCAAGTGTCTGCAAAATACTGCTTGATAACAAGGATCAACAAACAAATTCATTTTTTTAGGTCACTTATGTGGTAAGCATTCCATAGTTAGTGTATGAGACTCCTTCTTAAAGGGAACACTCTGACCCAACCCTTTTGGATTTTGACCTTGTGAGATAATTTAGATGTCAAAACAAAACTTGTGAATTTGTCGACACACTCAGGGGACATAAATATTAAAATGATCGCAATATCAAACACCTCTCTTCAGCATTATAAGACATGATTACTTTTAAAATGATCGCAATCGTCTGTCATACACCTCTTAGTGTTTGGAGGTGATTATGAAAATCCCTATGGTCACTTGAACTAGCAAGATTTGCTTTTGGTTGACCTATACATGACCTATGAATATATAAACTATAATGAATATATATATATGTGTGTGTGTGTGTGTATATATATATATAAGCACGACCTATAAATTGTATATATAAACTAAAACATGAGCACTAGATCGAAATCAAAAATAGGTAGATTGATTGTGATTTAATTGATCATAGTTATCAGGATGGGAGCTGGATTGGACCTGGTACACCCCAAAATCACAAACATGATTGAAAATGGTCAAAATATTGGTATTAAATTTACTTGAAAAAAATACACAAAATATTTAATTTTTAATAAGGCACACTCACCCATCCACACACACCTAAATATTTTTTCCTGTTTTTCGGAAAAAGGGAATTTTTTGAGTTGCAAAGAATAGAATATTATCGACACATCCATTTACACATATTTATGCCTAGAGTAGGTTTTTATTTGGCCAACATGCTGTTACATTTAATATGGTGAAAACTACTCACAATGGATAGAGAAAATATAACGAGTTCAACATGATTTCCCTTGTTGACATTTACAATTTAAACACAAATGCCATAACTGGCATGCACCAAGTAGGGTGGGATATTTTCTACCAAGATTTGAACCTAAGACATCCACATGAAAATCACCCAAGTTGTTGCTAGACCACAACTTGATGGACACAGAACTAGACACAGGTTCATGTATATCAATTTAAATCCAAGTCTTTGTATACCAAATATGAAAAGTTTTCTCTTGTATAGAATACACCATAATTACATTGAGATATATGTTTTCTAATATACATCATAAAAGTTATGAAAGAAAATAAATGAACATTGAGGATCTAATGGCCTTTAAAGTTGAGAGTCCAAAAGAGTCCAAAAATGATCACACCAAAGTGAATAATCACCCTTGAAACATAGCAACATAATTGTTATCTCTAGTTGACATGTCTCATATCATATATGAACCTATTGGACGAGTCAAGTTGGTATGGGGCTAACCACTGAACCTTCCCTTGAAAATGCAAGAACTAAACTTGAAATATATGTTTTAAAAGTAAGGAAACTCACTTTTCAACCCCACATTTAATATTAAAGAATTAGATGAAAATATCAAGACCAGCTATGATTTTGAAGCAGGTTTTGGTGTCGCAAATGTTTAATTTTTTTTTACTCTTAGTTTAAACTATAAAATATGGATAATGCTATTATGTTATTGAGATTTATATATCTCTTTTTAGAATTATTGTTTTTGTGAATTTATATATTTTGTTGTGATTATTTGATTTTTTTTGTAGTTTATATAATTTTATTTGTTCCATATTTTTGAAACCTTTATTTAAATCTTGTGAATTTCTTTCACAATCTCGAACTTTTTTGAACATGATCCCTTGACTCAATAAATTTTGAACTTTGTAATGTTGTTTCATAGAAACACGCCCTTGTAAATTTCTTAGACAACAAATCAAGAATGTTTTCAATTCTTGGTGGAATAGCTATCCATTTTTTGAAACCTTGTGGTTAGGGATTTGCTTAGGGAAAATTTTAGGGGCGAAATTTCGCTAATTGACTATTTTTTGGAAAAAAAATATTCACTCATTTGGTTGAAAATTTGCCCAATATATATATATATATATATATATATATATATATATCTATATATATGATTAAATGGAAAATATTCGCCAAAACTTACTAATTTTAATAGTAAATTACATGTTTTTTATGTTGAAGATAATGGAGAAACTTAATTAGAGAGAGTCGGTTCACCAAAACCTTAGATTAGGAGTTTGTTCCTATTCCTTAGGTATTGGTTGTAACTTCCCTATAACCATGTAAGCTATATATTTTTTGTATTGTAATGAGAATGTAGAGCAACCTACGGTCGCAGTCCCTCCTAGTGTAGTCTCTTATTGTAGAGCTAACTAGTACTGCTTAATAAATTGATCTTGCCATTTTTATCATGGTATCAGAGCTCCAGGGTTGAATCAAAGCCAGAGTGCTTTGATCCCTGTGAGTGTCCAAGCGGCAGAAAAAAAGCCCCTGGTGGCCTGAGTGAGGCTGTTTTTTATTTGAGGGAAACACGGAGAGAAATGCATTCGTTGGAGGCACAGAAGCGCCAACCAGCGCGAACCCATGTGAGAGAAAGGCGTTGATTTCCGAAACCAGCACAAAATTGCATGGGAAGATCGCGCTGATCCGTGAGACCCTTGCGAAAATTTTCAGAATTTTTCCCAGCACGACATCATAGTGGGTATGGAGTGATGTTTATCTAGAAGTGTGGTAAAAGAGGAGCCAGAGAGCTCGTGCTGTGGAGCGTCATTTCCGTTGAGTCATAGAGCTCGTGCCTGTAGATCCAGAGATCTTGTGCCTAAAGAGCCAGTGAGATCGTGCCAGAGGAGTCGATAATTCATGGCAGAAGAGGCAGTAGTAGATCACTGGTAAATTGCGTGAGGATCGCTACAAGTGTGATCCGTGATAGAGGAGCCTGTGAGCTCACAGAAGAAGAGGTTGTGGCAGAGGAGCCTGTGAGTTCACAGCAGAAGAGGCTGTGGCAGAGGAGCCTGTGAACCCGTGGTGTAGTGCACAAAGTAGCCTGCCAGAGTGGTCGAAGATCAGGTAGATCTGTTTCTTGGCATTGTTTTTTTTGTGGATCTGGGGTAGATTTGGTTTTTTGTTAATTGCTGGAGGTTGATTTTTTTTTAAGAGTTAAGATGGATAACCAAATGATTGAGGCATACTTGAACGAGAGCAATAAGCTCGATGATTCCAATTATTATAATTGGAAATTCAAGTTATAGACTATGCTGGAAGGGCATAGTGCATGGGGGATCATGATGGGCGATGAATTGAAACCTAGAATTGCAGTAGGTGGATCATCTGCAACAATTCAGGATTGGGAGAAGAGGGAGAACAAAGTGAAAACGCTGTTGAAAATGTCAGTCAAAGACTACATTATCCCTCACATCAGAGAGTGAAAATCAACAAACGATATCTGGACAACTCTTAAGGATCTGTACAAAATCACAAATAAAAATCACCTAATTTTCCTGAAAATGAAGATTCCCTCCATTAAAATGGAGGATAATGAATAAGTAGTTGCATTCATCTCTTGCGTCAACGACCTCAAAGACAAGCTTGGTGGCATAGGGGAGGCAGTGCGTAACATTGATCCGGTATTACTATTAATGGTATGACTGACGACTATTAGATGTTTATCATAGGCTTGAATGTGAGAGAGAAAGCCCCCAAATTTGAAGAATTGACCGGGATACTGATGCAAGAGGAAGAAAGGTGGATGACCCTGAAACCCCAGAGTTAAGATCTTGCTTTAATGGAGAAGAAGAAGCCCTTCAGAGGGAAGGAAAATAGAGGATAGAGAGGTGGAGGTACACCACAAAGAAAGCCGACTCCGTCTCAAGGTATGTCATCATATAGAAATGATTAAGAAATAAAATGTTTCTATTGTGCTAAAATTGGCCATATGGCTAAACATTGCTGAAAGAAGAAGTTTGATGAAGGTTAGAAGAGATTCAAGAGACATGCAAGACACTTTGCTGATGATGACCATAACCAGGACCTCAAACTGTTTATGGTTGATTATGATGAGAATGATGAAGCAAATACGTGGTTTGTGGACTTAGGAGCTTCCACCCACATGACAGGTAATAAACAATGGTTTGAAGACTTCAAAGAAACCAGCAATGGTGCAAAAATCTACCTTGGTGACGACAGAGGGTACCAAATCAAAGGGCATGGTAATGTTCATGTAATATTGCCTAATGGAAATATTAGGCACATTCAAAACGTTATGTACGTACCCAGAATTAATAAGAATATGATTTATGTTTCAATGATAACAGATCGGAACCTTAAGGTAGAATTTTTTAAGTCATATTGTGCTATTAAGGATTTGCTGGATTGTATGAAGTCAATTGGAATAGGGATTTGAGTGGGAGATATTTACAAGTTGAATGTGAGAAGTGCACCACATCAAGCATTGACATCATCAGGTATGACTGCAGAAGATTTATGGCATCAAAGATTTGGCTATATTAATTTCAATGATTTGTTGCTAATTCAAAAAAGAGGTATTGTCAATGGTCTCCCTGATTTAAAGAATATTAATGTTGACCGTGAAGTACATGATTTTGGGAAGATGCACAGAGATGAGTTTCCGGTAAATGTATATAGAAATCAGAGAGATATACTAGATTTAGTCCACACTGATTTATGTCGGCCAATGCAGTCAAGGTCATTGGGAGGTGCTTCTTACTTCTTATTATTTGTTAATGACTTTACAAGATTCATGTGGGTATATTTTCTCAGTAAAAAGATTCATAATTTTGAATATTTTAAACAATTTAGAAGCATGATTGAGAAGCAGAAAAGTGAATTCATCAAGATTCTCCACTCGGACCAAGGGGGAGAATACAGGAAGGCCGATTTAAACAAATATTGCAAAAACCATGGAATACTACAACAGGGTTGCAGAGAGAAAAAACGGAACCCTTGTGGAGTGTGCTCGCAACATGCTAAAAGGTAAGAATCTTTCTAATGGATATTGGGACGAAGCGATAAATACTACAATATATTTGAAGAACATGAGTCCAAAAAAAAGTCTTGAGTTTAAAACTCCATTTGAAGCCTTATTAGGTTTTAAGCCCGTAGTTAAACATTTAATATTTTTTGGATCCAAATATTTTTCTTATGTCCCAAAGGAGGATAGGAAGAAACTAGATTCAAAGGCCATTAAATGCACTTTTGTTGGGTATTATACTGAATTTAAAACTTAAAAATTGTTTTGTCCCTCTACCCATAAAATTTTTTCAAGTAGAGATGTAGTTTTTCATGAGCAGGTTCATGATGGAAACAATGATAACAACATTGAAGAATGGGACATTCCTTTGTTGATGGAAGAAGAGAGTCATGAAACAGGGGAAAACCATGAACAACATCAGTAGAAAAAGGAAGAAGTAGATGGTATAGATGCAGTTGCCAAACCAAGTCCGTAAAGGGATGATCAAAACATGTGTGAAGCCACTCCAACACTCAGGAGATCATGTAGGAAAACTCAATTGACAACAAGATATAGGGAAAATTCTCTTATAACCAACATGTTAAATGTTGTTGAACCCTCTAGTTATAAAGAAGCCAGTCAATATAATGAATGGAGTGTAGCCATGGAAGAGGAATATGAATCAATACTTAAAAACAAAACTTGGGAGCTAGTTGAATTACCTGAAGGCAAACAAACCATAGATTACAGATGGCTATATAAGCCTAAATTTAAAGCAGATGGGAGTTTTTGGAGCGAGGTCCCCTGAGGCACAAGTTCCAAAGATGTTTTTTGTATGTTTGTATGTGCGCGTTGCGCAAAGGGAATTCAAAGGGCTTTTAGCCCCAATTTTGGATGTAATTAAGCTTAAATGTAAACTGTGGGCCTCAAAACATGGTTTGAGACCATAGTATCTGTGTGCTAGGCGTATTATAAATAGATAGAGTTTGTCTAAGCCAAATAGTTTTAAGTCATAAGTGTTAAGTGATATGTGATATTGATGTTCTGATAGAAATTGTGTATGTAAGGGTTTGGGTTGGGTAAAAGGCTCCTGCTGGCTATGTGTGTAGAGACCTAGTCCTAGTTGTGTGTGGATTCCATTGGTTGTGTGCGCGAAAGGGATTGTAAGGGTTTTTGAAAGGGTTTTGGAAAGACAACTGATGTATTGACATATCTGAAAGATTAATAGAAATGACAGTTTGGCGAACTCTCTGTGTTATGCGTGTATGTTTACTGTTTATGCTTTGATGAGATCGCAATATCTGTTTACTTGTTGATGAATGCACAAAGCTATTTGATGTGATTATGCATAAGTATTTGATATCTGTTAAGTGCTTACTTGATTAATATATTGTTCTAGTTCTGGACGTTATCTGCGAGGCAATATTTCTGAGATTTACGTTAATAATTTCGCATGCTCTATAATTCTGCTGTAAATTGATTGCGTGCATCTGTAGAAGATCACTTAGGGTGTTATTGAGGACCAATTCATTAAATTCTCTCTTAGTGTGCGGAAATCTGGTTCCAACAAACTCCATACTACTTTGGGAGAGACTTTGGTCTGCGCAAGAAGATCATTGCCGAAAGGGTCAGTAGTTGAAGGGTTTGTTGATTTATTCATAAACTCCGAACCTGTGTCAAGACTCCTCAAGCCAACAAATGGTTCTATTGCCGAGATCGGGATCATCATTTTGAGGGAGATTTGATGTTGTGGCATCCGTCACGCAACGAATTACAAGACTGGTTGGATATAAATATCCTTTAATTTGCGTTGCAAGAGAATAGAAGCACTAAATTGTCTGACGAACAATGGATATAGAAGTATATTTATACAGAAGTGCACATAATTTTCTTTTTTTCCTTTGCGCATGAAATACATGAGTGGTTGTCGCGCTTAGCTAAGTTCCATAACTGCATCAAGGACGACATAGTTGCTGAGTGGAATCCTAAATTGATCCAACGAGTAGAGAAGTTTGATAATAAGGTCACTCGCACGGTAGATCATTAGATCGATCGCCTTCTGGGTAGATTTGTGACTGAATTTTCTGTTGACCAATTTGTGTCATATTCTGAAGCAGAAAGAAGGTTTTTCTGTTGACCAATTGAAATTTTTATTGAAAATGCTATTTTGTGAACGGGGTTGTATGTGCGAACATACTACTTGAATGCATCAAAGAGGTTTAGTTACCCACAGTGGAATAATTTATCGAGAAGTCTCTAAAAAAGTACTTTATAGCCCTCTAAAGCCTAGATTTGATAGTGAACCCGAAATAGAAACTGACTCTGAAGAAGAAAGTTCGTCATATCAGAAACTCTTGAGTCTGTTTCCCACTCCATCCACTCCACTTCTGAGCTCACATCACAGATCACCTACCCCACCGCGCAGTCCATCTCCACCTCCACCTCCGCCCCCTCCTGAAGTAGATATGGATGCATCCATGAAATTGCCTAATTTCAAAGGCATTGGAAATGAGGACACTGATAACTTCTGGTTTGAAACTGAGGTCGTATGGAAGGCTCAGCAAGTAAAAAATACTGATATTAGGAAAGCGCAGTTGGCTACTGCATTCCAAGATCACTAACTAGACTGGTGCATTAGGTATGCGCAAGAAAACCCTAATGCCATCCTAGAAGAAATTAAATCAACCCTAAAAGAGAAGTTTAAGAAACCTAAGTCATATGCGCAGGTGGTGAAAGAAATGAAGGATATCCATCAAGAACCTAATGAATCGGTATGGGAGGCTGATCAAGGGTTGCAGCACACCATCAAAGATGGTGGATTTGTGATTGATGATACTTAACATAAAGAATGGTTCATTGCTATGTTGATTCCACATCTGCGCCAACCATTAGGTCAAAAAAATATTTCCACACAAGCCGAGGCTGTAGAAGTTGCAATGAAGATGGAGGCTACCCCAACACCTATTGTGCTGGGAACTCACAATATTCAGAGTCAGCTGGAAGCAATGCATCTGGAAATTCAAAATCTGTGCAAGGACAAAGGCAAGGAGGTCTGCGTAGAGGTGTGGTGTATCAAATGTAAAGCTTCTAGGCATCATAAAGACCAGTGTCTTGTTTTCAACAACTATCTGAATGCTAGAGGTCCTAGTCCATTGAAGAACCTTGTATGGTGTACTATATGTCAAATTCGTAGACAACATGACATAGATTCTTGCCCAAGGATTGGAAAATATTAGCCTGAGTTAAAGCAGCCATTTTACAAGGTTTTTTCATCATTAGGGCATGATGACCAACATTTTCGTACCTATGATATGATGTTGGAAAAAGCAGAGATCTATAGAATGCAGGTTGAGGCTACATCACCAACATCCCCTTCTGGGCACGTAGGATTCCAAGGCAGAGGAAGAGGTTGAAGAGGTGGATCAGCTGGTCGAGGAAGAGGACAAGTGATTTGCTATAATTGTGGTGATGCTGGTCATTATGCACGCGACTTTCCAAATCCAGTGCAACAGTCCTATAGGTACTATAGACAATTTGATCATGTTATAGAAGATTGTCCGATGTTGATTGCTAAAATGCAAGAAAAGAAGACCCCAACGCAGAACCTTCAGATGGTTCGCCCATAAAATCGAGAAGAAGATCCTTCTGTCAATGTAGTTACCAGGAGTGGTGTAGCTACCAATGAAGATAAGGGAAATCAACCTGCCACTGATGTTTGGATCCGAAAAGCACCTGAAAACAAAGAAGGCTTTAATCTCCAGCATGCTAAAGAAACCTTTGTTGGAGCAAGGAAAGAATTTGCAGAAGGAGATACTTCAACAAGTGGTAGAACACTGAAGGAAGTAGGAGAAGAAGATATTAGGCCATTTTTAGAAGCATGCATAAATTTGTTTCTCAATAAGAATATGTTGAGAATTTGCAGGCATTGATAGATAATTGTGTAGAGAAAGAACAACCCATGGCAGAAAAACGAGCAATCAACAAAATCTATAGGAACAAGAAGAGAAAGGGTAGAGAGATGCGTACAACTGCACAGATTGGTGCTCATGAAATGGACCAAGTCATTCTAGATTTGGGATCAGATGCTAATGTTCTACCTAAATAAACATGGTAGCGCATGGGAGAACCAAAGCTAGAATGGTCTACTATCCAACTGCACATGGCTAACTAGCAGAAGATTATTCCTTTTGGGAGATTGTCAAAAGTTCTGGTCAATATAGAAGGTCTTAAGGTGTTGGCAGACTTTGAAGTCATATAGATTATAGATGATACTGATCCCTATCCTGCACTTCTAGGATTGGATTGGGCCATTGACATGGATGTTGTTATCAATATGAAGAAAAGGAGGATGGAATTTGAGAGCAATGGAGTTAGGGTAATCATTCCTCTGGATCCTGTAGAAGTTAAAAGGTATATTGAACCAGTGCGCGCTGAGGATGAGATTGATCAAATATATAAGCTAACTTTGCATGAATAATATTGGATTAATCCTACAATAGATTAGAATCTTAAGTGGGATAAGGATAGTTCTTGATTTCAGACTCTAATGAAGAACTGGAGAATTGGAAGAACCGACTACATGAGGTGTCTGCGTTGTGCTGTAATCGTGTGACACGTGCTCTACGTTGCATAACATATGAGGTACGTGATTTCCCATATTATGATGGCTCAACTGATGTAAACATGTTCCTAGGAGAGTTGGAAAGGTTTGTGCTTGTAGAACAGAGGTTCCATGCTTTGGATCTTGGCTTGCGCGATACTCCAACAAGATGGTGGGAAACACATAAGGAGAATATGGGCTATTGGGAGGAATGTGTGCAAATGATGAGGTTGCGATTTGAATGCCTAGTAATTAAAGAGGAGGATTTAAATTGTGGAAAAGAATATTCGCGCAGAAATCTCACCAAGTGGAATCAATTATGGGGTGTGGAACTAAGACTTGAATGGGTTCATATGTTCATTCATACATTGGGAAAGGTGCCAACTAAATGGTACTTCGAAACAGAGCTGCGCAAAGGCACTAGTGACTGGTCTACGTTGGTAGAATGTTTTACTCTTACCTTTAGCATATAAAGTGGGTTTGATACAATTGGTGAAGCTTTGATCCCATAAATCATTAATGCGCCAATAAGGGAGATTGTGCATTGTAGAGAATTGGCACTAGTGGAAGTTAGGGAACCTTGCACGCTCATAAGACCCTCGATCCCCTCGAATATCAGACAAGTGCGCTCCATGATGAGCCTTGCGGGATATTACAGAAAGCACATTCCACAGTATGAATTGATAATTGCACCCATGTCTAGATTACTCAGAAGAGGCGCGACATTCCATTGGGATGATGAATGTCAAAGAAGCTTGCACTTATTGAGGGATATAATGGATACTACTCGATATGGGTTGAATTACCTGGTTAACGAGCCTGTGTTGGGAGGGACAGTCTGTAGATGGTTATCCTTTGTTGTGGATTATATGTGCAGTAAGGTGCGGCAAGCGCGCGATATCTGCACCATGAGATTAACGGGTGCGTAGAAGTGTCAAAAACTAGTTGTTGGAACAGTAAAATTGGATAAGACAAAATTATTACCGTTTTTAGGAGCGTCCAAGATCCATTTAATGAAGGGATTTTTCTAGATTTGAGACCGTTTTTTTAGTAATGGAACCTCATAATGCACAAGGAGCCATTGCATATGCACCACAAGTATAAATATGACCTATGGGGTCGCAATAGTTCCCTTTGCGTTCTAAGATCTATGTTTTCCATTGCCTTTGCTGCGTCTATGTTAGGTGTGCATCCCGTGTTTTAGAACTCATTACACTGAGCTAGTCTAGGGTACGTGATTCAAAACAAGATGACAGCCACCAGACCAGGCGATGATCCTGTTGTACTAGAAGTACCCATTGTAGAAACATATGTGCCATCCAAAATGAAGAGGGATCAAACATCGGGAACGCGCATGTCCTGTAGAGAAAAGACCCCCAGACCGCGTCATTCTGTAGGAGAGAAAATGAAGAAACCTATGGCCGAAATCCCAGAGACTATTGAGGAAGGGGACGATAAAGTGGTAGAAGTACCCCCCTTCTCGCGGCTGCCCAGTTATATTGCGCCACACATACCTAATTTTAAAGAACCAAAGGACTTGGATAAGGTGCACACAAGTATCCAAGTTACTCAGATCCCTGAGAACGTCCTAGTGGATGGGGATATGCTTGCTAAAATCCCACAACTACGATTTGATGAATAGGACATTACAGACATTGAAAATTTTCCCGAGCTCGTGCCAGAACTCTCTCTCGATCAAATTACCTATTAAGGAGGAATGGTGCACCTTGAACCAAGGAGGGGAATGCTCGATCTGCATAAGGAAAGTCTGCTCATTCTCTTATATATCCATCATTTTGGGCGCAATACCATTAATGATATATGTGTCAGGAAGTTGTTGGCGTTGGTTCATGACGATGTGTTTTGGCTGGGAGAGCGCATCCCCATTGATGCAAAGTTAATTCACCGAATCACAGGTCTACTGAACAAGGGGGCATAACCTATGGCAGATTTTGGAGGCAAAGCGCAGGATAAAGCACTAGTAGATCATATAAAGAAGAAATATGATGTCACGTGCAAATCCCTGGGATTCGTGGTGGAGGAGATTAATGATCCCGTTGTATATTTTGGCATGCTCATCTTGGCTTGCAAGATGATGCACAAGTGTAGGCCCAAGAAATTTCCTGTGCATGTGATTGCGCTAGCTGGAAGATGTGAGAAAGGAGTTATCTAAAACTGCTGCAGGTATCTCTGCAAAGAGTTTCTTGAAAATGTGTGCGAGGTCTAGGAGGAGGGAAAGCACTTCCAATATTCTTGGCGCTTACTCCTCATTGCATTGATTGGGTGGAGAACCCCTGAAGACACCCATTTCCCTGAGCTTGAAGAGAATATGTGTGAAGCTATGCGCTATGCCATTTTTTCGAACTCATCTGACACTGTGTGCATGAAAGAGAACAAAATATTTTGGGTCTTATATGATGCAACCTTATACCAAGAAGTACAGTCGAAGCCGTGACTATCCGAACAATACAAGATGGTAGTCGATTTTAAGGCTACATTCCACAACATCCACATCCACGTGAAGGGAGATCTAGAGGGCGTGTGATATGAATTTCCTTATTTGGTCACTGAGGACAACCTGATCAGAGTAACAACAGAATGGTCGTCGGCCTGGTTGACTCCACCAACACAGTCGCGTACTACGACCGGAAAGTCCACCAAGAAGGCTACTAAGAAGCCTGCAGAAACCGTGCCAACAACATTCACAGAGAAACTTGCTAAAAAGAAACCAACCCCGACAATCACATGAGAAACCGTTTATATCACCACTGTGCCAGAAAAAAATGGCTCTGCGCTTAAGGAGACTGAAGCAACAACAACATCAAAAGGCACAAAGCGTGGTGCTCAGGCCACAAGTGGGTCGCAAAAAAAGCAGAAGGGCTCCAAGAAGGCAGGATAGGAGGTCCTAACACTCACAAAGGACGATATCAATGAGATCATGAACACAGTCACCTCTTCATAGGAAGATCATTGGATAAACATGGAGGTCCAATATAAATCTGCAATGGAGATTGTTCAAGTGGGATTACAAGAATTAAAAGTTCAAGTGAGCCATATCCAGGAGAGCGTGATCCAGGCAAGCCAGACTAGTGCACATGTTATCGTTGCACAACCGTTAGATGTTGCCTTGCCACCATCAAGGGATGCATGATTTGTTCACATCCCTCTTCCAACCATATAGATGGACGCTAATTAGTGTGTTTAGTTTACAAGAACATGTGATGTGAACATTAACCTTTCAGTGTTGCCTGCAGGTAAACTTCATTTGCTACATTCTGTGATTGCTGATGACCTCCAATTTCGAAAAGAAACCGCACAGACGAAGACCGGAGATTCCCAGCATCAGGTTACACAAGCGCATCAACGACAGAAACAGGCCAAAGCAACATGCATAGAAGTAGAGGCCCAGTGTGTTGGGCTGGAGGAAAAAATCAACTAGGTGCGCCGAGATATTATAGATGTCTTGGCCACAACTGCGCTTGCAGAGAAGTTGGAGGGATGGGCTACTGCAGTCAAAGCAGCGGGTGAGGAGGTTTAGACAATTCAGATGGAGTATGAATAGCAGATCGCGGACCTCCAAACCAAATTGCAGCTGGAGACACCTCTAGAGGTCTGCACAAAGAGGGCAGCAGAAGTAAAACAAGCACATGAATGCATTGCTACCGCGACCACCCAATGTGACACACCTTTGAATGAGGCCATGGACATTTGGGCCTTTGTCCAGAACGATCCGATGGTGCAAAAACTGTGCGACACACTCAGTGAAAAGGAGCAGTAGTTCGAAGAAATCTCCACAGTAGCACCCATTTTGGTCATCACAGAGAGACTTTCTCGTCTGCAAGAGGGTCACAAAATCCAAGTAGAAATTGCAGACTTGTGCCGCAAAGAACAGGTGCTCAAAGAATGCATACAACCGTGGGCAGAGGAAGCACTGAAACTATCTCAGACGTTGGACAAGACCCTGAAGATTATTGAGTAGACTCACTGCAATGTGGAGATGGTTGATGTAAGGCCTATGACAGACAAAATAGTCCAGCAAGCACAGGGTGTGGTAGCGCAAAGCCTCAAGTTAGTGCTCCTTCTCCAGACTTCTGTCAAGACACTCAAGGATAAAACCAAGGAGACAACACCTCAGTGACTCAGGACGAGTCACATGTTTGTGTTGGGGGCCTGTTGGAGTGGGGTCCCCTGAGGCACAAGTTCCAAAGATATTTGATCAAATTTGGATCAATGACCTAAGTGATAGCTTAAATTTCAAAGTGTTCAGAAGTGTATCGAACATGAGCTAATAGTTAGATCTCGTATTCCTAATTCCAGCGCCATGAACGGTTTTAAAAACCGACACTGTATTAAGAAGTTATTGCAATTTGAAATGTCCAGTAAACTGCAAATTTTGACTTTTGATCAGGTTTGACTGGGTTTTTGGAAATTTAAAAAAAGAATATTCTAGGGAATATTCCTGGAATATTCCTTATAATATTCCTCGAAATTTTCCTTACGGGCCAGTCAGATCATGACAAGTGGCAGGGTATTATGCGTTGATGGGTTGTACATGTTTTTGAACAACCAATTACAGGGCAACACGTGGCCAGCCCTGAGGCTGCTACGTGTCCTCTTGACCGTGTAATAAAATTTTGTTTGGAGTCCGCAGGATAGATCGCGAGACCTCCTGCACAGCACACAGGGGTCATACCGACTCTCCAATTGTTGGCTCTTAACTTGTATGTTGATGGGTTTATTATAAAGTTTCCAATGTTCTAATTTGGGGGATTGGAGGGGCCAGCCCCTCCCCATATGGCCAACAACCATGACTCAAGGGCTTAAGCCTTAACCACCAGCGTGCAATTTATGATTGGCCTATTCACATGTTGGTTCCTCCATGCAGATAGGGTTATGTTACCTCCGACGGTTAGCAAACGCAACAATCTCCGTCATCCAAACCTATCACATGGCAACAAACGTTAAAACTTGTTGCGCGGTTTAAATGCTGCCCAACCATGAAACCTTCGCCATGGAGTTAAAAATGTCACATGTTACAATTACAATTTATTTCTAACGGTTATTCACTGGCGGATATTTGGCAAAGTGCGCCTAAAGTGGCAGAGTCCCTATTTTAACTGGAGATAAGTGCAATTGCTCCAGATTTAGTGGAGCTAATTTAGGGGACACTGGACAAATTTTGATTAGGTTCTATCTTGAGCTAGATTCGACCATTACGAGAGTGTGAATAGTAAATTTTGACTATCTCAGACATTCCAGACTCATTGGTGAGGGTTTTAGAGCCATGAAAGGAATTTTGAGCAGGTTTTTGCTTCAAAGAAGTTCTAGGGGCCACCAGGGCCACGAGGGGCCAACAATAGTTTGAGGCCTAGCTAGGAAATCTAGAGGCCCTTTTGATTAATAAAATAGTGTATTTTTGATGTTTCAGACATTATAGAACTAATGGTGAGGTTTTTAGAGCATGTAGAGGACTTTTGAATGCCTAGATGCCTCAGAGAAGTTCCAGGGGCCATCAAGTGCCAGTAGGAGAATGAGGCCTATCCAGAGCAGCCAGTATCCATTCTCAGCAAAAAAATAGTAATTTATAATTGTAATGAGAATTATGAATCCATTGGAAGGATTTTCAAAAGCTTTTGAGGACTTTTGAAGGTCAAGATGCTTTAGAGAAGTTTTCAGTGAACCGAGACCCAGGTGGTGCCACTAGGTGTTGGAGGCGTAATTGGAGTAGCCGGAGGCCAGAATCAATTGAAAGGATTTTCAGAGTCATTTGGAGATTTCTGAAGGTCTAGAACCCACAAGTGAGTTGCGGGCAGCCCAGGGCCAATAATGTATGGAGGCCTAGATTGGGGAGCCAGTGCTCATTTTGAGCAAATGATCAGGCTATTTTGGAGGTCTGATATGTGAAGGAGACAATAGGTGAGGTTTCAGGGATAGAAAAGGATTTATTAAAGGGTTAGTGCCACAGAGAAGCTCAGGGAAGCTTAAGGCACTGACAACCGAAATCAAGTCTAAAGGGACCTAGATCTTTCTTCAAAGTGATGACAGCCATGACAAGGGTATGATGATATTATAAAACCAATGGTACATCCCAAATAACCATTGGAGTTAAGTATTTACATGTAAAAGATAATTTTCATCATAATCCCAAAGAGCCAAGTCAGTTGACAAAAGCTCAAGGAGACGTAGCCCATGATATTCGGGTGAAATCCTATATTAAATTTTTTGTTATGTGTTGATGCTTATTTGCTGAATTATATGGTTGTTGCACATGTTTAATATTAGCAAAAACAAATGTTCTTAAAGCACTTAAACAATTAAAAAACATACACCTGTTTCAATTATAAAACTCCGCACAGTCATGTATAAGAACGATCATTTATTTGTTTAACTGAGTGGGAGGTGCTTGTGCATAAGAATTTCAAGTTATCCACCCATTTTCAATTCAGGTTGGTATCAGAGCTACTAGGTTTCTTGATTTACAGAGATTAGGTTGCTTGCTTGACATAGCACTAGCTTGCTTGTTTGTCTGGAAAGGTGTTTAATAGTGCAAAGAATTTCACTGTTTGAAAATTGACTAATGCTTACAAGTTTGAGTTTGCTAGAGGTGAAGGGAAAGCTAATGATAGCTAAGTCCATCAGAGGACAATAAGGTTGAAAGTATTCTCCTTACCCAAAGGACGTCAAGGCAACCATTGAAGCACAAGAGGGTTTGTTTGCAAAAGGTTGCTTGAAGAAGAGCTTGACTCTACAACCATTTTGTTCAGAAGCTTTGTTAATTGTTTTTGAAAGCTTTGTGACTTTTTGTTGAAGTTATTTAGTTCATTTTAATAATGAAAACTTCTTTAAGTGAGGTTTCAAAATCCTCCTCCTTCACAAGATTCTTCGATGAAGAAATGAAGCGAGACTTCTACATCCTGAAGGATAGGGTGCAAATTCTATTTGAAGATAGAAAGGAAAGCACTAGACTTCATGAGAAATTGTTTTCTATGAAGCAAGAGAAAGAAGGACGTCTTCAAAGAATGCATGAGATGGAGATGCAAATCCATCAAGCCCAAGAGGCCTTAACCAAGAACATGCTTGAAGCAGAGGTAAAACACTCAAATTTGTCTTCAAATTCCTCTTGAGAAAGATGTGTAGGTTCATTTGAAAAACACACTAGAGGTATAGGGTCCAAGTTAATGTTTAAAATGAGCTATGAAGGCAAGGGTTTAGGAAAACATGCACAAGGCATGATTGATACTATTTTGGTTGAGGATATGCCTAAGAAATTTGGTCTAGGCTATGTTCAATCTTATGGCGAAAAATCTATAGCCATGAAGACAATTGAGACAACTTCAAAAAGAACTTTTGTCGCAAGTTCTAAACCACAAACATGTCAATTTTGTTTTCAAGTTGATTTTCATTGTTTGAAGCCTATGTTGCAGCAAGATTGTGTAGACATGCAGCTTATGGAGAGCATGAGAGTTCAGACAATTATCAAGACAAGAACACTGATGTTAGTCTTCAAAAGAAAGCTGGAACTTCTACAAGTTCATCTCCTCAAGAAGGTAAAAAAGATGGACATGCAAAGCAGCATTTGAGGTATAATTCTTCCCATAGTCACGTTGATTATTTTTATGAAAAACATGGAAAATGTGCATGCGTGAAAGGAAGAAAGAGTTGTTGTTCCTATTGTGGTCTGTGTAACCATGATGTTTCAAAATGCTGGAAGCAGTTGAAGGCATGCAGGAAATAGTTGAAGCAAAGAAGGTGCAAAATACTTGCACACATTGCCAGAAAAAGGGACATGTTATTTCCCAATGTTGGACATTGCATCCAACTTATCATCCCAAGCATTTGAAGCAATAGGATAAAAAGATTGGCGAAATTGGAACCAAAGATTCCATCATTGATGTGAGAACAGATGTTTCACATGAAGAATATTTTCAGCAGCAAAAATCGCCATGGAAGTGGCTTGGTAAGAAGTGTTTTGACTTCTTGACACAATAAGACATATATTCATTTGTGCATATGCAAGTTTTAGTTATGTTGCATGTTTTCTGTTGGAAAATTACGCTTGTTTGAGCCACCTTGGATCAATGATCAAGGACATGATGTTCAACTACCTTCTATAAATTTCTTGCCAGAAATTTCTGAGTGAGATCAAGGAAGACAATTCTTGACAGGAGGACAAGAGCATCTAAGAAGGGAAGTGTTGAATACCTTCGAGTTGGGTTCAAAGGCACTAAGCCAAGCAAGGAAAGTGTATGGAGGCTGGAAATGTGAGGGTGCTGTACTCTCATCTACTGAACAGTTCAGGTAATCAGTATTTTGGGGTCCAAAAGATTCCCAATGAGGAGGTGTGATCAGATTTGGATCAAGGACCTAAGTGATAGCTCGAATTTCAAAGGGTTCGGAAGTGTGTCGAACCTGAGCGACCGGATAGATCCTATCTTCTTGATTCCAGCTTCGTGAATGGTTTGAAAAATTGACACTGTATGAAGAAGTTATCGCGATTTGAAATGTCCAGTAAACTGCAAATTTTGGCTTTTGACTAGGTTTGATTGGGTTTTTGGAAATTCAAAAAAAAAGAATATTCTAGGGAATATTCCTGGAATATTCTTCGAAATATTCCCTAGAATATTCCTTTAGGGACAGTCAGATCATGACAAGTGGCAAGGTATTATGCGTTTTTGGGTTGTACGTGTTTTTGAACAACCAATTACAGGGCAACACATGGCCAGCCCTGAGGCCACCATGTGTCCTCGGTACCACGTAATAAAATTTTGTTTGGAGTCTGCGGGATCGATCGCAAGAACTCCTGCACAACACATGGGGGTCCTACCAACTCTCCTATCATTGGTTCTTAATCTGTATGTTGACAGGTTTATTATAAAGTTTCCAATGTTCTAATTTGGGGGATTGGAGGGGCCAACCCTTCCCCTTATAGACAACAACCATGACCCAAGGGCTTAAGCCATGACCACTGGCGCGCAGTTTATGATTAATCTATGCACATGGTGTGGTTCCTCCATGCGGTTAGAGTTATGTTACCTCTGATGGTTAACAAACACCACAGTCTCCGCCGTCCAAACCTGTCACATGGCAACAAACGTTAAAACTTGTTAAGCGGTTTAAACATTGCCCAACCATGAAACCTCCGCCATGAAGTTATAGCTGTCACATGTGATGGTTACAATTTATTGCTAACGGTTAGTCACTGGTGGATATTTTTCAAAGCACGCCTAAAGTTGCAAAGCCCCTATTTTAACTAGAGTTAAGTGCATTTGCTCCAGATTCAGAAGAGCTGATTTAGGGGACACTGGACAAATTTTGATTAGGCTCTATCTTGAGCTAGATTCGACCATTCTAAGAGTGTGAATAGTCAATTTAGACTATCTCATACATTCCAGACTCATTGGTGAGGCTTTTAGAACCATCAAAGGAATTTTGATTAGGTTTTTTCTTCAAATAAGTTCTAGGGGCCACCGGGGCCACCAGGGGCCAGCAACAGTTTGAGGCTTAGCCAAGGCAGCTAGAGGCCTTTTTCATCAAGCCAATAGTCAATTATATATTTTTCAGAAATTATAGAACTAATGGTGAGGTTTTCAGAGCATGTGTAGGTATTTTTAAGGCCGAGATGCTTCAGATAAGTTCGAGGGGCCATCAAGTGCCAACAGAAGAATGAGGCTTATCCAGAGCAGCCAATATCCATTCTCAACAAACCAATAGTCATTTATGACTGTAATGAGATTTCTGAATCCATTGGAAGGATTTTTAGAAGCTTTTGAAGAGTTTTTAAGGCCGAGATGCTTCAGAGAATTTTTTAGTGAATCCAGGGCCAAGGGGTGCCACCAGGTGTTGGAGGCATAACCGAAGCAGTCAGAGGCCAATTTATGCAAATGAATAGTATATTATGACTATTTCAGATATTATGAATCCATTGAAAGGATTTTTAGAGTCATTTGGAGACTTCTGAAGGTATATAACCCACAGGGAAGTTTCAGGCAGCCCAAGGACAAAAATGAATGAATGCCTAGATTGGGGAGCCAGTGTTCATTTTGAGCAAATGATCATTCTATTTTGGAGGTAAAATATGTGTTGGAGATATTAGGTGAGGTTTTAAGGATAGAAAAGGATTTATTAAAGGTTTAGTGCCACAGAGGAGCTCAGGGAAGCTTAAGGCACCGACAACAGAAATCAAGTCTAAGGCGACCTAGATCTTTCTTCAGAGTGATGAAAACTATGAAAGGGGTATGATGATATTCTAAACCCAATGGTACAACCCAAATAACCATTGGAGTTAATTATTTAATTGTAAAATATAATTTTCATCATAATCCCAAAGAGCCAAGTCAATCGACAAAAGCTCAAGGAGAAGTAGCCCACGATATTCGAGTGAACTCCTATATTAAGTTTGTTGTTATGTGTTGATGCTTATTTTCTGCATTATATGGTTGTTGCACATTTTTAATATCAGCAAAAACAAGTGTTCTTAAAGCACTTAAACATTTAAAAAAAATACACCTGTTTTAAGTATAAAATTCCACATAGTCATGTATAAGCATGATCATTTATTTGTTTAACTGAGTGGGAGGTGCTTGTGCATAAGCATTTCAAGTTATCCACCCATTTTCAGATCAATATTTTTTGTATTTTTGTATGTGCATGCTGCACAAAGGGAAGAAAAAGGGATTTTAGCCCCAATTTTGGATGTAATTAATCTTAATTGTAAACTGTGGGCCTCAAACCATGGTTTGAGACCATAGTATTTCCATGGTTTGAGACCATAGTATTTGTGTCCTAGGCGTATTATAAATAGATAGATTTTGTCTAAGCCAAATAGTTTTAAGTGTTAAGTGTTAAGTGATATGTGATATTGATGTTCTGATAGAAATTGCGTATGTAAGGATTTGGGTTGGGTAAAAGGTTGCTGTTGGCTGTGTGCGTGGAGACCTAGTCCTGGCTGTGTGCATGGAAGGGATTGTAAGGGTTTTTGAAAGGGTTTTAGAAAGACAACTGATGTATTGATAGATCTAAAAGATTAATATAACAGTTTGGAAAATTCTCTATGTTATGTGTGCATGTTTACTATTTATGCTTTGATGAGATCACAATATCTGTTTACTTCTTGATGAATGGCAAAGATATTTGATTTGATTATGCATGAGTATTTGATATATGTTAAGTGCTTACTTGATTAAGATATAGATCTAGTTCTGAACATTATTTGCGAGGTAGTATTTCTGTGATTTCTGTTAATAATTGTGCATGCTCTGTAATTCTGCTATAAACTGATTGCGCACATATGTAAAAGATCACTTAGGGTGTTCCTGAGGACCACTTCATTAAATTCTCTCTCAGGGTGTGGAAACCTGGTTCCAGCACCCCCCATACTGCTTCGGGTGAGACTTTGGCCTGCGCAAGCAGATCATTGCCGAAAGGGCTAGTAGTTGGAGGGTTTGTTGGTTTATCCATAAACTCTGAACCTAGGTCAGGAACCCTGAAGCCAACAAGAGTACATATAAATATAAAGTTAGGCTGGTTGTAAAGGGGTATTCGTAGAAAGAAGGTATAGACTATGAGGAAACCTTTGCCCCTGTAGCTAAATTAAACACAATCAGAATGTTAATTGTTGTAGCTACCAAACATCAATGGATGATACACCGGCTAGATGTCAAATCTGCATTTTTAAATGGGGAGCTGAAAGAATAAGTGTATTTAGAGAAACTTAAGGGGTTTTTTAAGCAGGGGAAATAACATTTAGTCTATAGATTGAAGAACACATTATATGGACTAAAACAAGCTCCCAGGTCATGGTATGATAAAATTGATTCATTTTTCTTGTATAACAGCTATAAAAGAAACAAAAATGATCCTAATCTGTATACAGTGTTTTATAAAGAGGGGTGAATTGTTTTGATTTCTTTATATGTAGATGATCTTATCATTACAAATGTTGATGAAATCATTAAAGAAATAAAAGAGAAGATGTCATAGGTGTTTGAGATGAAAGACCTTGGCGAGCTATGCTATTGTTTGGGTCTTGAAATTTGGAGAGATTTAGGACAAAATTTTCTATCACAGGGTAAGTATGTCAGGATTCTACTGAAAAAATTCACGATGGATCAGTGCAAAGTTGAAGCAGTGACTTTATAGTAGAATACCAAACTTCAGAGTGATGACAGTTCTAAGGAGGCAGATGCAACATTGTATAGATAGTTGGTTGGGAGTTTAATCTACTTGACGACTATTAGACTAGACTTGGCTTATGCAGTTAGTCTATTGAGTCAATTTATGTCCAAGCTACTTGAAAGTCATTGGGTTGCAGCGAAAGGCATCTTAAGGTATCTTCAAGGAACCTTAAACGACATTATATATACTGATTATTGTGATGTTAAATTGACAGGTTTTTCAGACTTTGATTGGGTTGGAAATGTAGATGATAGGAGATCCATAACAGGTTATGCATTCAACATTGGGTTCGGGGTCATTGCATGGAGCAACAAAAAGCAGAACAAAATATCCTTGTCTTCAGCAGAAGCTGAGTATCAATCCATGTGTGCAGCAACATGTGAGGTAGTTTGGTTGACGAGACTTCTCCAGGATGCCAGAGAAGAATAGAAAGATACAACAGTTATCAGATGTGATAACTAGAGCTCCATCAAACTTGCAAATAATCCGGTGTTTAATAAAAAAATAAGCATATTGATACACAGTTTCACTTCGTCAGGGAGAAATTTCAGTCAAAATAAATCCATGTTGAATATTGTAATACATGTGATAATGATGCTGATAGTTTTACTAAGCCTCTTGGTAGAATTAAATTTGAATTTTTTAGGGAAATGTTAGGAATATTTGTGAACCCTTTCTCCATTAAGGGGGAGTGTTGAAGATATTGGAGAAACTTAATTAGAGAGGGTCGGTTCACCAGAACCTTAGATTAGGATTTTGTTCCTATTTATTAGGTATTGGTTGTAACTTCCCTATAACCATGTAAGCTATATATTGTTTGTATTGTAATGAGAATGTAGAGTGACCTGCGGACACAGTACCTCCTGGTGTAGTATCTCATTGTAGAGTAACCAATATTTCTTAATAAATTGATCTTGCCACTTTTATCATTTTATTGAATATTCGCCAACATTCTATATGTATAACTTTTTAAACCAAAATAGTCACCTCTAATACTATACATAGGCATAATATTTGAATCCTTAAAAAATAGCGGGCAAGTTTGTTGATGAATAAATTTCATATTAGTTCTTTCTTTTTTATGAGAATAATGTTGCATTTTTTTCCTCCTAATGTATTTTGTCTTTGTTGGAATGATATTAGGGTCTATATAGTTTCTTTTGTAAAGATTGAGATTAATCTAACTTTATACATCCAACTCTCAAGTGTAGAAATTATATACAAGATGCATGTATATATCCAGATTCTCCTGATCTAACAATATTTATCTTCTTTCTAAATATAGAATCCTTCCACTATTAATCTTTTGCGGAAATTAAAATCAATTGCAAACACATGAAGCAATAAAAACAATCTCACATAACACAGTGGTTTAACGAGAAATCCTGACGCTGAAAACCCCAACTATCATATATTATGTATCATGGAGATCATGTAACAATCTCATACAAAGCTTAGTACATCAAGCTCTCAGTACAATACAATCATCACACACTAATCAGAAGAAATATGCAAATCCATGCACTGATTTCTTGCCACCTGATAGCTTGCCTCCACTGCGCAATGACTGCTGAAGAATAGCTCTGAATGAATTCGAATTACCCTTGCCTTGACTGCACAATCCTCATTGGCAACTCCAATGTGTGTGTGATGCAATCAATGCATCACTATAGTCACAACATATAGTCTATCTTTCCCTTTCTCCACCTATTTCTCCACCGGGTCTCCACTAGAACTGAAATGCACTGTAGTTAACTGCTGTATTGTTCAATTGATTAATGAGTTATTATTTGTGAATTAATTAACTAATTAATTCACTCCACTCTCACTAGTGTATCATTCATTTAGACTAGATACAACTAGCTCAACTGAGTCTAACTGAGTTAAACTGAATACAACTCCATAACTACTTCTTCCAACTGTGTCATAACTCTGCCACTTGAGTTCTAACTGAGTCCTCCATGCATTAGCTCCAGTAAACCCTTGGGAATTGAGTAATTCCTTTAGCCCACTAATTTGAAAAATCTGTATACTGAAATTAAGTGTTCCAAGAGAATAAGTTGTTGTTTATTGTCTGATTATTATTAAGAGCTAATAATAATCGACATGCATCTATTTTTAGATCAACGATCTATAAATAGACTTTGCCCAATATTCTAAAAATATAATTTCATATATTTTTCCAACTTGATCAACCATCCACAAATAGCATCCTGCAACTTCTGAAATATGATCACCATGTCTAAAAATAGACATAGTCTAAAAATAGACTTGCACCTAAAAATAGCCTACGGGCCCACTTAGTGAAGGCGAATCATTTTCACTAAGCTCATCATCTTGTTGAATCTCAACACTCCCTCTCAAAAAGATAGGGGTTATCCTTCACCCCGATCTTGCCTCTATGGTATTCGAATTTGCTCATGCCGAGTGCCTTCGTCAGAATATCTGCATCCTGATCCTCCATAGGAATGTACTGAAGCAACATGATCTTCTGCTGCACACAATCTCTGATATGATGATACCGGATATCAATAAGGATTAATCGAGAGTTTAATGCAACTTTGATTATCAAAATGTATCATTGTAGGATCTAAATGTAAACCGAACAAACTGACCAGGATCTTCCTCATCCAGATAGCCTCACATGCAGCTTGATTTGCTGCCATGTATTCTGATTCCGCTGAACTGAGTGCCATGGATATTTGTTTCATGATGTACCAAGAAACTGTTGTAGATATGATGTTGAAAACTCCTCCTGATGTGCTCTTTCTGTCCATTTGGCTACCTGCCCAATCTGCATCCGTGAAGCCATGCAACTTCACTTCATCCATCCATCTGTACCATAAGCCATACTCAGATGTGCCCCTGAGATATATCAGGACGTGCTTGCCTACCTTCCAAAAGAGCTTGGTAGGCTTAACCATTGCTTGTGAAAGCTGGTTCACCGCATAGCATATGTCCGGTCTTGTATTAACTAAATATATGAGCGAACCACCAACTGTCGATAAACAGTGGCATCCACTACCTCTGTTGATGTAGCATCCTCTTTCCTCCAATTTCCTGGAAGAGGAGTGTCAATAGGCTTGCAGCCTTGCATATGAAACTTCTCCAGTATCTCCCGGGCATAGTTGCCTTGAGACACAACCAGTTCACCTTCCCGCTTCCATATTTCCAATCCAAGGAAATAATGAAGCAGGCCCAAATCCTTCATCTCAAACTCCTTTGCAAGGTCTGCCTTGCATGAGTGTATCAACTGCTTATCACCCGTTAGTATTAAATCATCAACATAAATAAAAATGATTAAAAGCTTACCCTCCATCACAATTTGGTACAAGTTTGCATCCGCCTCACTCTTGGTGAAGCCAAGTCCAGTGAAATAGCCATCGATCCGAGTGTACCAAGCACAAGGTGCTTGTTTCAGCCCATACAATGCTCTCTTGAGCCCGCAAACATGCAACTCGCTGCTAAAGATCTCAAATCTTTCAGGCTACTCAATGTACACCTCTTCCTCAATGATCCCATTAAGGAACGCAGTCTTCACATCCATCTGATAAATGTGTCAACCCATCCACGCTGAGAGAGCAAGGATGGTCCTTATGGAAGAATACCATGCGACAAGTGCAAAGGTTTCTTAATAATCAATCCCCTCGATCTGTGAGAAGCCTCGGGCAACAAATCTTGCCTTATACTTCTCAACGCTCCCGTCAGCAACTTTCTTTACCTTGTAGATCCATCTTGATCCTACAACTGATTTTCCCACCGGCCTTGGGAAAATCTCCCAAGCACTGTTTCTGACAATGGAGTCATACTCCTCCACCATGAAATCTACCCATCTGGGCTCCTGCACTGCTTCTTCAAAAGAAGATGGCTCTGTCACGATACACTTGCTCATCAGAGCCATGTATCCAGTAAATTGGTCAGGTGACTGTCTCTGTCTGCGTTGTGATGTAGGGACTCCTACATCCTATGCCGCATCAAGCTTCAGTCTCTCAGCTTCTGTGGTATGCTTTCCGCCTTGTCTGATGTTTGGTTTTGCATGAGTGGAATCCTCCACTCCATGAATCTCCTCCTGTGGCTAATCCACATATAGAGGCTCATCTTTGGGAACAAGAAGTTCCTCCTCTACATGCAAGTGTAGCTCCCTCTCAAGCGACAACTTCATGGCTTTCACCTCATTGAATTTTATATCCCGTCGCACCACAGTCATCCAACTTTCTGGAAAATACACACGGTAATTATGGGGTGTTTCTGTGTACCCCCAAAATATCCCAACTTCTGCAGTCAGCTCCAGCTTCTTTTTGGCGTCCTTTTTCACATGAATGTAAACAGATGAGCCAAAAATATTCAAATGAGAAATATCAGGCTTCTTACCAGTATAAGCTTCTTTAGGTGTACTCATGCCAAGTACTCTATGAGCACAACGGTTTTGCACATAAACTACAGTGTTGCATGCTTCCGCCTACAAGTGCATTGGTAGGCCCTGGTCATGCAGCATCGCTCATGTAACACCCATGATCGTTCTGTTCTTCCTCTCCACGACCCCATTCTGCTGTGGGTTATGAGGCACTATGAGTTCTCTTCGAATTCCTTCTTTGCTACAGAAGTCTTTGAATTCACCCAAGATGTATTCACCACCATTATCACTCCGTAGAGCTTTCACTTGCTTCCCTAAATCCTTCTCCACCAGTGCTTTAAACTCATAGAACTTTGAGAATGTTTCACTCTTCTTCTGCATGAAGAAGATCCAGCATCTACGAGAATAGTCATAAAAAATATAACATAATACTTGTGTTTTTCTATTGAAGCAACCGAGAAAGGTCCACCCACGTCTATGTGAATTCTCTCCAGGATCACCGAAGCACGGTTCTCCTTCTCATGAAAGGTGGTCTTCACAAACTTACCCATAGTACATCCCTTGCATTGATCTGACTACGCGAGAGTACCCTTGGGAATTCCAGTAGAAATCTGTTGCAAAATCTTCAAAGCGCTATGGTGAAGATGGCCCAATATCCTGTGCCATAATTCGCCCTCATCCCGGCTCACCACTTCTTTTGCTTTTCCCATTATTGTAACACAGCCATCTACCTCCAGCTTCGATACCAAGTAGAAATTATATACAAGATGCATGTATATATCCAGATTCTCCTGATCTAACAATATTTATCTTCTTGCTTGTAGAGATTCTTAACTCGAATCCCTACCTCTTGGTTTGATTCGTTGTTTTATGTTGCAGGAAAGCTTTTCCATCACTGAAAACAACGTCATAACCTCTGTCTTCCAACATTGCGACCGAGACCAAGTTCTTCTTCAGACTTGGAACATGCATAACATATTTCAACAGAAATGGATTACCTGACTCCATCTCAAAGGTAATGGTCCCAATGTCGGTCGCACTGTATCGACCATCGTCCCCCATCTCTATATGCATTTGGAGATCCTTCTCCTCCAAGTCACTAAACAACTCTTTGTCTCCCGTCATATGAAAAGATGCAACACTATGAAGATACCACACTGATCCCATATAGATTGAAACCAAGCATGTGATCAAAGAGAAATCAAGTTCAAATTGTGAGGCTAAGGCCTCTACAGCTGTAGCTCTAGCAGCCTTCTTGTTCTTCTTCTTTTGTGGACAGTTAGTGGCAAAATGCCCATGTTCGTGATAGTGAAAACACTTCACCTTGGAAAAATCTTGCTTCTTGCCTTTAGCTTCGGATTTTGAAGGAAATTTCTTCCCCTTCCCTTTTCTTGCTTTGGCAGCCAAAGCGCAATTCTCTTCATCTTCATTCTTCGATGAAGAGCCATCCCTGGTACTTCGCCTTATCTCCTCCTACACAAGATCCGACCAAAGTTGCTCCGATCCCCCGCAGCTTTCTCCCGTCCATCGCTCGCAGTGTTTGTAGCTATGCCAACTCTTCGAAAGCCCAAGGAGAGCCAAGATAACCAAGTTCTTCACTAGGTCAACAGTAATCCCTGCATCTCCTAGTTCATCCCTACAATGGACAAACTTCGTGAGATATTTTGGAATATCGTTATCGCCCTTTCTCCATTTTTAATTTTATGAGCTTATATTTCAACACAACTTCCTTCCACATCGTTGGCTGGAACAAATCACAAAAGCCTTCCACATTTCAAATGGAGTGGCTTTCCTATGAGGGCTTGTCGCAATATGGTCCTTCACACCTTCCAACAGAATTATTCTTGTCTTTGCTACCTTCTTTTGCCATGCGTTAAGTCCTGCAGCATCGCTAGAAGCAGGCTTAGGAACATAACTATCGATGAACTTCTTCAGTCCATTATCTTCAAGAACCACCTCCATCCTATCCTTCCAGGCTATGCAATTTGAGCTACCCTCAAGGGCATACTCCAATTTCAACCCATTGAAAGACATTTCAATGAATACTCAACTGTTGCACCAAGAAATTTTTGCAACAAATTTGAATTGTCCACCAGCACAAAACTCAGCACTTATTCACAATTGCAATCTCCAGTGATAAATACTACTTTGATACCATGTATAAATTATATGCAAGATGCCTCGTATATATCCAAATTCTCCATGCATCTTCTTGCTAAATACGAATCCTTCCACTGTTAATCTTTTGCAGAAATTAAAATCAATTGCAAACACATGAAGCAATAAATACAATCGCACATAACACAGCTGTTTAATGGGAAAGCCTAAATCTGAAAACCCTAACTATCATATATTATGTATCGTGGAGATCATGTAACAATCTCATACAAAGCTTAGTACATCAAGTTCTTAGTACAATCAATCGTCACACACTAATCAGATGAAATCTGCAAATCCATGCACTGATTTCTACCCTCCTAATAGCCTGCCTCCACTGCGCAATCCTTGTTGAAGAATAGCTCTGAATGAGTTCAAATTACCCTTGCCTTGACTACGCAATCCTCATTGGCAACTCCAATGTGTGTGGTGTAATCAATGCATCACTATAGTCACAACGGATAGTCCATCTTTCCTTTTCGCCTATCTCTCCACTAGGTCTCCACTGGAACTGACATGCACTGTAGTTAATTGTTGTATTTGTTCAATTGATTAATGAATTATTATTTGTGAATTAATTAACTAATTAATTCACTCCACCGTCACTAGTGTATCATTCATTTATACTAGATACAACTAGCTCAACTGAGTTTAACTCCATTAACTGAGTTAAACTGAATAACAACTCCATGAACTACTCTTCCAACTCTGTCATAACTTTTCCATTTCAGTTCTAATTGAGTCCTCCATGCATGAACCACCAGTAAACCCTTGGAATTGCGTAATTCGTTCAACCCACTGATTTTCCAAATCTGTACACTGAAATTAAGTGCTCCAAGAGAATAAATTGATGTTTATTTGTTGAGATTCAACAAGATGATGAGCTTAGTGAAAAGAGTCGCCTTCACTAAGTGGGCCCGCAGGCTATTTTTGGCACAAAGTCTATTTTTAGACATGTCGATCATATTCTATGAGTTGCAGGATGCTATTTGTGGATGGTTGGTCAAGTTGCAAAAATAGATGGACTTCTATTTTTAGACATATTGGGCGGAATCTATTTTTAGACTGCCAGTCTAAAAATAGATATGTCGAATATTATTAGCTCTTAATAATATTTGGACTCTAAACATTATCTTATTCTCTTGGAGCACTTGATTTAAGTGCACAAATGTGGCACAACAGCTGACAGAAGGAATTACGCTATTCCTGAGGGTTTACTGGAGCTATTGCATGGAGGACTTCAGTTAGAACTCATGTGACAAAGTTTGGTGGAGTTGGAGAAGTAGTTGGTGGAGTCGTATTTAGTTTAACTCAGTTAGACTCAGTTGAGCTAGTTGTATCTAGTCTAACTGAATGATACACTAGTGAGAGTGGAGTGAATTAATTAGTAAATTAATTCACTAAATAATAACTCATTAATCAAATGAAGAATACATCATTTAACTACAGTGCATGGCAGTTTCAGTGGAGACCAGTGGAGAGATAGGTGAAAGAGCAAGTGTGACTATCATTTGTGACTATAGTGATGCATTGATTGCATCCAACACTCAGTGGAGATGCCAATGAGGATTTCACAGCGCAAGCCAGGTGGATTCGAGTTCATTCAGAGCCATTCTTCAGCAGGGATTGCGCAGTAGAGGTAGGCTAGCAGGTGGCAGAGATCGATGCATGGATTTGCTAGATCGGACCTGATTAGTGTGTAGCAATTGTATTGTACTGAGAGCTTGACATGTTTAGATTTGTATGAGGATTGTTACATGATCTATATGACATATATTATATACAAATAGTTGGGGTTTGTAGCTTCAGGCTTTCTCGTTAAACAGTTGTGTTAATGTGTGTGAATTTTTATGGTTTCATGTGTGCATTGCAATTGATTTAATTTCCGCATGTGATGATCAATGGTGGAATAGATTCTATATTGTGCATGAAGTTGAAATAGTGTGAGACTGTGGAGAATCTGACATATAACACAAGTTATATAATTTCTACATTATTGCTCTGATTATTATTAAGAGCTAATAATAATCGACACTTCTATTTTTAGATCGACGCATCTATAAATAGACTTCGCCCAATATTCTAAAAGTAGAATTTCATCTATATTTTTCCAACTTGACCAACCATCAACAAATAGCATCCCTAAATTTCCGAAATATGATCACCATGTCTAACAATAGAATTGCACTCTAAAAATAGTCTTCGCGGGCCCACTTAGTGAAGGCGACTTCCATTCACTAAGAGCTCATCATCTTTTTGAATCTCAACATCAAGAATATATCATATGAAAACTTTATTTTCTCCGCCATGAATACACCATGTTATGCTTCTTGGAGTAGAACCAATCATAGTTAATGGTTTGTTGTATATGCTATTTAAATTTTGGGTGAGTGTAAAATTGCAGGAAGAAGAGAAAATGGGACCAACCGACAGAATTGTTGATATTTGTTGGATTAGTTTTCCCAACAATGCTGCCATTTGTTGGGGATGGAGATTTTCCTAGAATTGGACTACCAAACATTGTGTCTCCATTTGTTGGGGGGATTCCATGAGTTGTTATGCAATATTCTTTCATCTCAACGCCCTAGTTTTCATCAAAAATAACATCTTCAGTAGTTCAGCAGAATGCAGTGGAAATTGTACATAAAATCAATCATGTATCATGGGTTTAGAACAAATAGTTTCTAAAATTGACAAATCAATGATGACTCATTAGATAGTTTCTAAAATTGACGAATCGATGATGACTCATGAGATAGTTTCTAGGGTAGTGTTTGAATTGTGACTTCTTATTGCACGTTTTTCATATTACCTTCTGTGCCCTCATGTTAGAATTTATTTATTTGGAGTTCATGTTGCTTAATTCATTGTGAACAGTATTTGAAGTTTCTTCATGTATCTTTGACTTGCATTGTTGTTTTTTTCTAATGTTGTTAAGGCTTATTATTCTAGTACTGAATGTTTTTTTAATCTCAATTTATTAGAGGTGTGCATCTTTGTGATCCATTGTGTTGCATTACTACTTCCTGTTGTCTCTTGACGTCCCGTTTATGTCTTAAGAAGTGGCTTTAGATGATGTGTTATTGGACTAGAGTTGACAATATATATAGGGCCTTCAGTAGTTTTCATTTTTTTAAAATTATGCAAATACACTTTTAATGTTTTTAACTTTAATTACAATGTCATTTTTTTTTATTTTCTCAACATATTTTAACTAGTGTGAGTGAAGGATTTGACAATAAAATGGTTGTTTCCACAATGAAATATTTAGGACGAGTTAATTTCTAGAGAAACTGTTATAAATGACGCAAATACTCCGTTGCGATACAAGTTGACAAAGCGTCAAATGCAAGAAGAAGCATGTAAGCCTTTTCATTCCATTTTTTTCTTATATTTACTTTTAATGACTTGGGTATATGGCCTTTATTTTGATAGATTGTGCATACAACTTACGTGGGCTTAATGGTTAAGAGCATGTGTTTCCTCCTAAGAGGTCACAGTTTCAAAACCAGAGGGGGGTAGAGTTTGTATGCCTTCGTAGACTTAGCAATCAAGTTGTTGTGCGGAGGTGGGTCCCTTGTCCCACAAACAAGGGGGCCTCATACACCAATTTGGTGTCTAGCTTGGCCGTGACCTTAAAATTATATTATTATTATTATTATTATGACATTTATGATTCTATTATTATTTGAATGACATTGTCAACAAATTTTTGTCATAGATTCAAGCAAATATTGGTGTTGTTGTTATAACAAGGTGAGAATACTAAAAGTGACATGTTTTCCAATGAATATTCTTAATAATTTTTTTTATTATTATCTAAATTTTAATGTTGTAGGGGTAGGTAGTGTCCAACAAATTGACCTGCTAAAAACGATAAACCTATATATCTTCATATATCTGTAGGAGCTCATGTAACTGCATCGTACCAGGATAATCCCTACAACAATTATATTAACACTAAAACACTAGAAACAAATATAAATGTAGAACCTTTTTATCTTCAAAGTTCATATATCTATTGGAGCTCATGTAAGTGTCATGACTCTCCAATTGATAACCTAATCAATTCAAGAAAAATGTTGTTGTTCCTTAGATCATGTTATTATATATAAACATGATATTTAGCTTTTGAAGTATAAAAACAAGATTACATCCATTGAAAGAAAAATATAAAATCTCTGCTAATAGAGGAAGAGATAGAAAATGTGAAAAAACCTAATACAACCATATAAGTGTTCATAATTGAACTTAGAACTTCGACAATCATAAAAAGAAGCCTAGAAGAGCCACCGGAGGAAAGGGGACAAGGAAAGGTCCAAGAAAACTCGATGTAAGGTGATGCGATGGTCAATCAAAGAAAGCCTCGAGAAGACATTGAAAATAAGACTAGAAAATATAGCAGAGACAATGGGGCAAGGAAAAGGTAAAAGAACCACAATGGAAGGATATCCAATGGTCGAAGTCAATAAATGCTCAACCAATATGTAATGTACCTAGGAAAGATCCCACCATTAATTATTGCTTAAGGTAGGGTTACACCATAGATTACTCCTTATGGAAAAAATCCCTCCCTAAGTACTATACAATATCCCAATTTACAATACAGTTTACAGTACATTAATGCTTTTGTGGTAACCCTACCTCCATCGGTGGGCGAAATCAAATCCATAAAAACATAAAAAGCGCTTCAAGTTTCTCTTTACTAGAGAAATTGGTGTAATTTAGAAAGTGAAAGCATAAATTGATCATAAATTAAGTTTGAACTAACAGGTATATATATATATTAAAGAATTAAATTTGAATTAAGAGGAATATCTATCTATCTATATATATATATATATATATATATATATATATATATATATATATATATATATAAGTTAAAAAATGTGGGGAAAACCAAATATTAAAAATAAAAATTAAAAATAAAAGGAAAAGAAGAATATAAAAAAAACAAGGTGTTGAAATCAGCTAGTCCATTTCAAAAGCATGTATCCATTTTATTTTTCTGATTGAAATTGTTCAAATTATTTTGGATTTCATTATAATTTATTGTTATAATAATTTTATTTAAAAATACTAATATAACAACATTTTATTTAAACATATTAGCATTATATTATTACATAATTGACTAAATTGTACAACATTAATATTTATATTTTCAAATTTCCATTCTATAAAAAATAAATATTTTAATATTTTCCTATAATATCTGTTGATTCCCTTTTAAGGCACTTTATTTTGAACGACCAAATCCGCAGCACTTATATATCTTTTTAACCCTCTGATTTGACTGCTTATAATGGTCATAAAAACCACATCGTTAAATGCTACGCTTTTTCAGAGCCCCGTCGCTATCCATTTCCAACAATCATTTACGCAATTAATTACTTCCTCTTCAATTCACATTTTAATATCGCAGTCTTAAAAAACTTAAATAATAATTACGCTTTAAAGTGTTTTTATTTGAAAACAACTTTCCTAACTGTCAGTGTGTCACAATTTGCTTCATTGGATCAAATGCAAGGAAAATTTTAAGAACACCCCTAAATTTATATGTATAATAAATGGGCGAATCCCCATGATACATAGGAAAAATGGAAGACGATTTTATTAATAATATAATATGTATATATAATTTTTTTGGCGAATCTCTCACGATATTATATTATCTTGTAAAATCATGGCGAATCACCAATACAAATGGCAAATCACTAGTACAAAATGGTGAATCGTTGTCTAGTGGAGTTCGGGGTGTTGGTTCCAATGAAGATATGGTAGTTTAACCAGGAGTTGAAGGAAGCAAACCACCGAGACTAAGCATGGCACATGGTGATTCGTGAGGGAAGCAGTTCTCGTGCAGTTTGGAAAATGTGTTCTTCTAGTTCTGCTAAGTGTAGTGTTGTTGCTCATGCTACTACTAGCACTGATATTGAGGTTGGAGAGGAGTTTGAGGAGTCCTCGAACTCTAAGCCAAATGATGTTTATGTAGCTCCTGGTGATGATCCCATGTGTAGCAGTGGTGATGAGTTTTATTAGTGATCATGAAGGCAACAGAATATTCAAATTTAAACAGACCCATAACAAAAAATCCATGAAGAGAAAACTCTAGCAAAAATATTGTCGTGCAAATCTAGATTCTATAGAATTTTTAGAACTCCCTACTGCTCTGCAAATATATCCATGAGATGAAGAATATGGTAAAAAATTGGGGACCGATGTGTTTTATGGGAAGGAAAACTATTCCTGTTCAAATTCTTTCAGATGCAGAGACTTGATAGTTTTCACTGAAGGAAATCTTTCTGAGCTTAGGGATTTCTCATAACCTTTTTTAGAGAGAGCATCACAATGTATGAAGTTATATCATAATTTTATAGGATATATGAATTGTATATTTGGATGTTAGAAGTGGAAGAAAACACTTCAAATATTAGCAAAAGATATCACTACAAAGTTTTGCACTGTACAAAGGTTTTATCTAATATGCATGCAACATAGGCTTCCTTATATGACTTCAACAATAGTATCACTTGAAACAATAGATTTTCTGGTATGTTGAATAAAGAAGCTTTGATGTTGTAAATTCATCTAGTTAGGGCACAATTCGACTTGTCGGATTTTCCACCCACAACAGACTCAAATGGAAGAGCCTTAGAATAAATCCCATCAACCCACACATCAGGATGATCACCTCCCTACTTTGTAGAGATCACACATAGAAGAAATAAGTTATATCAAGAGAGCAGCGCCACCTCAGTATGCAGATTCATGATCCACCCATGAGACCCTTGCAATAGTATCTCTGTCCAAACCCTTTTTACAATCACATAAGACACCCTCCTTCCCACTGATCCAGGTCTCTACAAAGAGCATCTTATATGCGCAAGATTAGATATTCCAATTTATCCAAAGTTCTCCATCAGAGGATTATTCACTTTAGCTTCAGATGGTAGGAGATGAGTGATTTTGAAGCCTGGAAGATGTCTGAAACAATAGAGTGTGAACTAGTAAAGCTAAAATCCTAGATAGTATGAATTGAAGAAAGCCAAATTGTGTATTATAATAACCTCTCCATCTAAAGCTTTTAATAGGATTATTCTTGGATGCATCAATCCAGAAACTGAATAAAAATGCATTTTGCAAACTGTCTTGACTTCCAACCTTAATCATTGACTCAATTAGTCTTGTTTATCTTTGTAAATATCTGAAATTTCTATGCTAACCTTTATTAAAATTCACATCAGTAATAGGCAATGTAAAAAAGGCAATGCCTGTGCTAATATGTAAGTCAAGAATAATAGAGAATCCAATGAAGAGAACATTGAGATCAACTTAAATATGTATCACCAAACACATGTTTCTTTTAGGAGAAGTATGCATGTTTAGATACTTTTTTCATAAATTAAGGAAAATTCAACCTCATATAAATTGTCCCAAGTCTTGAACATTGGTTGGTCTACATTCAACATTAGGCCAATAGGACGAGACCTGAAAAATTCTCCCAGAACAAACTAGTCGGTTTTGCTACTTGCCCCATTTACTAGACGGGACCCTTAAAGAGGCTAGAAATCCTGTTGATATGTATCAATCTTAAAATTTCCTCACCAAGATATTATTGCCACAGGTTTTAAACTAGTTAAAATTCTCACCAGTCATTACATATTCTAGAGCAACATAACCATATGTTCCCATAACTCGAGTTGAAACATGGGTGGTCGCCCTCAGGTCCATCTTTTGCTAGTCCAAAATCAGACAATTTGGCATTGTATTCCTACACCAAGTACATATCTCTCCATAAAGATTTAAGAGAATCCAAAGTGTAACACTGAGCTATCTCATAATTTTGAAGTTGTAGGTACAAACCGAATCCATCAAAATATTGCATGTTTTAAAATCTCGATAAATCACTAGTCTTTCAGCCCCTCCATGAAGAAATGCCAGACCTTTTGCTGCACCCAATGCAATTTTCATCCCGATAGAGCAAAGGAGTGACAGGGACCCTTCTGCATGCATAAGGGAAGTACCATTGGACATCAAAGATCTAAATATATTTTTCAAAATAAAATTTTACAAATTGGGATTAAGACTTTCTAGAAGGACAAAGAATAATTATGTAGCTACTCATTGCCAAAAAATGTGAAGGCCCCATGACATTGATGCTCAAAAATGAGATTTAACCAAGGGAGGCACATATTTCCTTATGTCCAACAGAAGTTGACAATTCCATATTGAGGATCCCAAAAGTTCACGAAAGATAAACAGATAATAAAGTATTCAATGAAGCAACATAGAGTTTGTTTTGGGTAATATCATTAGCATATAGTATGCTCTTCAACCAAGATGACTTAAAAATTCCATATCAGCCAGTGAATTTTTTTGCACAAAAATATTCTAAGAAGAGATTTCAACAAATCCTCACCAAAAATGGATTTTTGTTCAGAAATATACCCCACCATCTAATCACAAAACATAAACAAACATTAAAATTTAATTCCTAACAATATTGAATGTTTCGTCAAATTTGAAAATCATACATGTTATGCTAAATGAATTTGATGCCTTGGACGCAAAGACCAGCTTTTATCATACGCTTTCCATAAAAGTCAGATCCATTCAAATGTGGCAAAATTTCTGAATTCTTCACTGCTTTGAAACTTGTAGTTGAGTGTCTTTGTCATTTATGTTGAATCGGTAGATCTGGTCATTGTTTTATCATTGTGACTTATGTAAATAAAATCCTTACACCAACAAATTGCATTTGATATAATCCAATGGAGCCTTTAAGTATCATTTTAAGCAATACATTGTAGTATCATGTAAGTGCCTACATACTTTTCTACTTCATTGCTTCTAGATACAGATCCTATGCTAAAAAACAATTAATATCATCCTATATTTTGTAAATATGAGTTCATGCCTCTAACATTCAAATAACATATTAAATTTGTGGATTCAGATGCCTCAGTTTCCAGCATTTAAGTAAACAAAATTCAGGTTCCTATGGTGATTATCTATGTAGTTATTTGGAGATAGATCTGATATATATGTCTGAAAAGTATGAATGGACCTAAACATATATGTCTTGACATATTGACAAACAACCTCAACAATATTATATAATTCGTATTACATGACATTCTCAACAAACATACGTTCTTTAGGATGAATGTGGCAATATATTAAACATTCATTTGATCTCTTAGTGTATAATGATTGTCTAAGCATATATTCTATCATTTAGAGGTGACAAACCTATTTGGTCTCTCAATAAAAATCTTGGCACACCTATAATATCTTCATGATGTAAAGGGTGTGGTGTCTTTGTGACTATAGTGAATGTAACTCTTGGGACAAGATCTTTACCTTCTCTCAAACTGTCTTATAATGGCAGTATTAGAATGTGTATAAAGGACAAAACTCAGATTCATGTGATGACTATCTCGACACCCATGAGATAAACTCAATTTTTATATGATTCGACATTCATTATCAACACTTTTACATAAGTAGAATATTCAACATGCAGACCTGACACTCCTGTGAAGAAGGGTTAACATAATAGTGGAATATCCATGGAATTTCAAGTTCTATGATGATAGATTCAGTATCTTGAAGTGGTGATTCCATCACAATATTCAAGGCATAAAAATCCAAACCAACATAATAAGCACACAATCCAACTCGCACTTAAAATACATCAATGTTTAAGGTCCTAAAGGAGACTAAAAACCCCCAAAAAATTATTCTTTAACAATATGGTTTGGAAGCATAAGAAGACCTTTCTTAGAGCGGGAAATCCTCCCGTGCCATTGGCTTGAGAAATAATTCTCCTTTGTATCACTGCATTAAGAAACAATGCTCCTCTATGTCATAGCCTTGAGAAACAATACTCATGTGTGTTGCTAAACATAATAGTGATAGTGAGATGATTATTAAGAATTATAAATATAATTATTTAACTTACAAAGGCAACATTGATAATAGTTTAGAACAACTTCATCAATGTGCTTAGATATAACGGCTTCATCAATGTGCTTCGAATAAAAAACACTTTCCACCTTTCTATGATGTCCCGTGTTGACAAAAATGTATACATATTTAACTTTATTTCTCATAGAAATTCTATAATATCTCGAAAATAATAAATAGCCATCATCCACTTCTTGATTGATCCATAGGTTCATGTACCAAAAACATTAATCATAATCATGCAGCATCTAAGGTAACATAGATATATATAAATCCATTATCGGTGTCATCATACTCAGCTGTCATGACTTTCTTTTATCAATAATCATTCGGCAATAAAAGTTGTTGGGTCATTTTGCCAGGTATTTTATAGCTCCCTTTGAGGCCTTGCTTTAGGTGATCATCTAGCCTTCAATCACGAGCTCCTCATACGAGAGATGAGACTTTCCACGATGCAACTACAACAACCAACTTCTAGGAAGCTTGCTTTAGGTCAGAGAGGAAAATTCTGAAGAATCATGATGGTCCTTCTTCAACCAGGGTGAAGAAATCCTCTCATGGGATTATCCCAAAACTGCTGCATTATCCTTCAACGCTAGATGAATTCTACCAATGCATCAAATTCCCCAACCCATGATGAGGAGGGGTCCTTCGCATTCAGGCATCCATATCCACAAGACCATTCTTTATAAGTTCCTAACGTAATGCATCAAAGAGCCCAATTACCCAACCAAGATGCCAAAATCAGGGTTTTCTGCTTATCGTGCTTCTCAAGACATAAAATATGTTATGCACTTTCTTCAAGGTACCTCTATTTTCATGCTCATAAGGATTGTTACAAGGAACTGGTCCAATGTGCCATGCACTTTTTTACTCCTAGCTGCCAGACTTCCAAGGGGTACCCAAAGGTGCCAACATAAAGGTGTTGCATGAACTTGCATTGATCCAAATGCTAGACAAAGATGTGAATGGCTACTACCATACACCATTATTGCACCTGCAACTATTGCCACCATTCACAACTACAGTTGCCACCGCCACTGCTCCAAATGACCATAGTCACTGCTCCTACACTCCTCCTACACTTCAAGCCTAAAAACACTACACTGATTAGCCAATCTGATTTCTATTGCTCAACTCATCAAGCTCTCTTAGTCATTAAATTCAAAGTTACTATCTTATTGATTATTTTCATCATCACTCTCAGTGGTGCCTTTAACGTCTCTGTTAAAAGAAACTTAAAGTCTCTAGTCAAGTTATATCAGCTAGTATCATACATTGATCAAATGCATCTGAAGCAACCTGCCTACTATTCTCTGTTTTGCATGTGTCAATGAGAATTATACCTTAAGTGTGATGACGCCTTTTTTTTTTTAAGCTTCTTGCTATCAACAGTATACCACAAGGTTTAGGCTTGTTGATGCCTTTTAGGATCCCTTCAGGTTGTTGGCCTTGTTCTGAAAACCACTCATTCAAGACAGTGTTAATGACTATAATATCATGCCAGCAAACTCTAGAAGACCTTTGTGCTTAGCGAAACTGTATGATCTTCAGAAATTACTCACCGCATGTATACTTCATTTAGGCCCACAGGAGGACTATCATGAACACTTTAGGATTATTTTCATACAAAAGGTTATTGTCACAAGGGTGTTGTATCAAAACATTGCAATGATAGTCTTAAGAAACTGTTGCAGGGCAATGATGAACCTTGAGGCTTACTGCTGCAATAAGATAAATCTATTGTATACAGTGAGACTGCTTGACAACACAACTACTGTGGAAATGATGAGATCTTAATTCTGATGCCCTTTCACTTCTTCAACTTAAATATGCCAAGTGAAAGTAACACATGTCTTCACTTAGGTCATTACTTAAACTAATCATAGGTATGATCCAGTACAATCATAACCAGTCATTCAAGGTAGGATATCAAAACAATAAACATGCCACTATAGGTTGATCAAACTTCAGGTGTGAACTAAGATATTTAATGAAATTGGAAGATTTCATTCCTCAAATGTGAATGTCTTAAGAGCCTATAGGGATGCTGACATTGTCACGGTTTATACTCGATTCGTCAAGAAAGTCGATCATATTTGTGTCAAATCACGGATCAGGGTGCCCAAAACTGATCAACGATCAAAATAACCATTAGAAGAGGAATCTAGGGCACATCTCTGTCATGCTTCCTAAAACTTGAGACATAAAGGTGCTACATGAACTTGCATTGATCCAACTGCTAGACAAAGATGTGAATGGATGCTACCATACACCATTATTGCGCCTGCAACTATTGCCACCATTCACAACTGCAGTTGCCACCACCACTGCTCCAAATGTCAATAGTCATTGATCCTACACTCCTCCTACACTTCACTGCCTAAAAACACTATGTTGATTAGCCAATCGGATTTCTATTGCTCAACTCATCAAGCTCTCTTAGTAATTAAAGTAAAAGTTACTATATTATTTATTATTTTCATCATCACTCTCAATGGTGCCTCTAACGTCTCTGTTCAAACAAACTTAAAGTCTTTGGTCAAGTTATATCAGCTAGTATCATACATTGATAAAATGCATCTAAAGCAACCTGCCTACTATTCTCTGTTTTGCATGTGTCAATGAGAATTATACCTTAAGTGTGATGATGCCTTTTTGTTCTGAAGCTTCTTGCTATCAACAGTATACCACAAGGTTTAGACTTGTTGATGCATTTTAGGATCCCTTCAGGTTGTTGGCCTTGTACTGCAAACCACTCATTGAAGACAGTGTTAATGACTATAATATCATGCCAGCAAACTCTAGAAGATATTTGTGCTTAGAGAAACTATATGATCTTCAGAACTTACTCACCACAGGTATACTTTAGTTAGGCCCACAGGAGGACTATCATGAACACTTTAGGAATATTGTCATACAAAAGGTTATTGTCACAAGGGTGTTGTATCAAAACATTGAAATGATAGTCTTAAGCAACTGCTGCAATAAGATAAAGCTATTGTATACAGTGAGATTGCTTGACAACACAACTACTGTGGAAATGATAAGATCTTAATTTTGATGCCCTTTCACTTCTTCAACTTAAATATGCCAAGTGAAAGTAACACATGTCTTCACTTAGGTCATTACTTAAACTGATCAGAGGTGTGCTCCAGTACAATCATAACCAGTCATTCAAGGTAGGATATCAAAACAATAAACATGCCACTGTAGGTTGATCAAACTTCAGGTGTGAACTAAGATATTTAATGAAATTGGAAGATTTCATTCCTCATATGCGAATGTCTTAAGAGCTTATAGGGATGCTGACATTGTCACGGTTTATACTCGATTTTTCAAGAAAGGCGATCATATTAGTGTCAAATCACGGATCAGGGTGCCCAAAACTGATCAACGATCAAAGTAACCATTAGACGAGAAAAATACTGTGGGCAGCAAAGTTTTTTAGTGTGTGTTTTTCTTTAAACTTGCATGGCTTTTCAAAGTGCTGATTATTTTTCTGAGTGGATTTTTTAAAGTTTTGCAGCAGTGATGGTTTTCAAAGTGCTGGGATTTTTTTCCGACTAGATTTATTAATTTTATTTTCTATTTTTTACAACAGCCAGGTTTTTTTTGTTTTTTCAGCAGCCATGACTTCAAAAAGTAGTGTTCCCAGTGTCTGTAAAGCTGCTCAAGTGATCAAGCAGCGAGAATATGACCAAGATCAGGAAAATGGGTTCTGGGGGTACATGTGAATGGAGGTGCAATTTGTGCAAGAATGAAACAACATTCAAGGGCTCCTACACAAGATTCAAGGCTCACATTTTGCATGAGGTCATAAACCGTGTTGAAGTTTTTCCACAAACTTTAAACCCGAAGGTGAGGCTGCAAATAAGAGAAACCAAGATAATGCTCAAAGGTTGAAGGATCAAAGAGCCAAACTTAGCTTGTGTAGCAATGGCATTAGCACTCCTTGCTTGGGTGCCTAGCAATAACCCAATGATTTATCATAAAGCAAGAAAGAGGATGGGGATGGCAGTAGAAGAGTTATGCAATCCATCAAACCCAACTAAGGATAGTAGATTATTGAAAATGCTTGGTAATCAAGGAAAAAAAGAAGTTGAGACAAGCATGGAAAGGGCCATCTTTGTTTGTGGGATACCCTTTAATGTTGTTTGGTCCCTATATTGGCAAGATATCGTGAGAGATCGGTGAGTTAACAAAAGTTACAACTACTCAATTGAACTCCTACTAACTCTATTCATTACTAGATCTCAGATAAATTATTTTCACTAACTATAACTCCATTAGATTGCTATATCTTAGCAATCAACTCATGCACATCTCTACTTCTAGCCCACAAACTCTAATTAATTGATTTAACTAAGTCACTTGGCCATGTCACTCCCGCTAACTGCAACTCAAGTCAACCTGTTGATGTGGAAATTCAAATTTCTCCATTTGAATAAGGAACAAGCCAAATGAAGTTGTTTCTCCATTAGTAAATTGAGTAGTTAACTGAGAGATCGGTGAGTTAACAAAAGTTACAACTACTCAATTGAACTCCTACTAACTCTATTCATTACTAGATCTCAGATAAATGATTTTCACTAACTATAACTCCATTAGATTGCTATATCTTAGCAATCAACTCATGCACATCTCTACTTATAGCCCGCAAACTCGAATTGATTGATTTAACTAAGTCACTTGGCCATGTCACTCCCGCTAACTGCAACTCAAGTCAACCTGCTGATGTGGAAATTCAAATTTCTCCATTTGAATAAGGAACAAGCCAAATGAAGTCGTTTCTTGATACAATTTAACAACAGTGAAAAGCAAGGGTGAGCATCAAGCTCCAGTTGATCACGCAAAAATTTATGGTTCATCCCTGGCTACAAGAAAATGGAAGATGGATCGGGACCATTATTAAGATATTAACACTGCCCCTCAAGGTTCCAAGCAGCCAAACTATGAAAAACTTAAAGTAGCCATGCTCAGAAAAGAAAGACAACTTCTTGATTATGTTTAGAAACCAATTCAAAAATATCAAATTTCATCATCCAAATACACCTAATAATAAAGTGAATTATACTGAAATCCCAATTTCATATATGCTCCAATTGAATAAAAACTACCAATAAAAGAAAGTATGCCTAACAAGTGCAAATACTTTGTAAGCTGTTAACTACAACCTTAACTGCTTGAGTAGGCATAGCTCGCTGGTGTGCCTCATCATAGCGAAGTTCGTATGATTTCATTAGTTCCTTAGTTGAAGTTAGGTTAAGAAAACTTCTATCTTCTAACTCCCATGTACATTGATCATAGCCTAACCCCTTCCATTTGACGAACCATTCTTGACAGCCCAATTCTCTGACTGCATCCGTGCACTCTTTATCAGGATGCTTAGGAAAGATCAGTGCTCTCTTCTGAATAAGTCGTTGTGGTTCAGCCCATTCAGAGTTCCATTTAAGAGCCTGCAAAATATCCCTTATGTTAAAGAAAAATTAATAAATTGAAAGGCAGTCGATACATGCACACTAGTAAAAACTTAAAATAATATGCAATACGAAGTACTGCTTTCCGTAACTAACATACAAATCAAATATAAACCCTAAAGAGAGTTTCAAAAGAATTTCCATATTTCATTACAATAAATAAGCAATGACAACTGTGTTTTGTGTCAAGACTCAAGACAACCTTTCCTTGCTGCAGTTTTTTCTTGAAATTAGCCAGCTGCTTGGGAGCTTCCTTGACAAGCAGAATTTCACTGACCCAGCAATTATGAAGATGCGAGAGTCCTCTATACTTAACAAAATATATCCTTTGCTTTTTCTTGAGTCATCCTACTACTTTATATGATTTCACTTGGTATGCAGTCTTCACAGTAATTTCACAATCTCCAGCATTATTAGATTTAAACAATGGTTTTTCTTTTAGCCCATCATGATCTCTCTGAGTTGAAGCCGACATTGAACAACCTATAACAAGATGAACACCATATCCGCTCTCAAAAATGTTGTTTACTTTCTCATTTTTTTCCACAAAGACATCCAATTCAGCAAACTGTTCAGTTTCAACATGTTTGACGTCCCATATCGATTCGACTCCTTTGCAGACAGAGCGTACACCACATGATATTATCATGTAAGTACAAGATGGGCAGTAACAGTCACCAGGAGGAACTTGAACCAAGGGTGGGTCAAGGCAACCTATATGGTAAGTTACGAAGCAGTCTTTTCCATCACAACACCTGATACACGAGATCACAGGTAGGAAGTAGTGAATTGTATAGTATCCCTGATAATCTACTTACGCTGTAAAAATCTGTATAATAAACAGCCTATCTATGAGAAAAATATCTAATTTAAAAGTATTGCTTGAAAACCAGTTGTACACAACATCTAAATCAGGCTAACACAATAATGCACATGCCTTTCAATGATGGTGGCTCAAACAACTCACTATATTTATCCATGTTCAACTGTCTGTTCATAATTTCCATATCTATGAAGTACAGAATTTATACTGTGCTATGTAATGAAAAAGTTACAATAAATATATCTTTTATCTCAAGTTTTTCCAAGCTTAGTTGTTTAAGCCAACAAGGTTTTTCTTCCTTCCTTTGAGTTGAACGAATAATCACTAACTATTACTCTGCGTGAAAGGGGAATAAGCAACCTTGAGTGAGAGGTCAAGCGATCACCTTCTCCCACCAGGAATGCCTTGATGTTTGCATGTCGGTACGTTCAAATTCTGTAGAGCCATCAACAATTAAAGATGCAATGATGGATTTACAATCATAGTTATTGATTACTGAAATTCCACAGTTCTGCTTAGTCTCTAAAGAATACACTTGCATCTCACTTTAACTTCACTATAAAGAAGCTGGATGTACCACCGTGCAAAAATCAAAGCAGGTCAGGTGCTTGAAGTCACTCAAACTCCCTTGAGAAAGATAATAGACTCCTTGTTACTTATACATAAATGATAAAATAGTATAGGCTTGACCACAACAATCGATATCGTATAGTTCACAAATATATGGATAAATCAAGCAGATAGTTGAACATGGATCTACACTTGCAATCACCTAAATGAGTTAGAACCAACACGAAAACCTCAAAAGATTATGACAAAAATTATGCCAAGCTACAAATTTATTAAGTAAGAATCATTAAACTAAGCGCCAGAAGGTACTCACAGCAGCTCCCCGCCTTCTTTACAGAGCTCCATCGATCTCCACCTCCATTGATCTGGTAGGTTTGCACATAACTTCCAATCCCTTCCAAGCCCCAACCACCTCTCTGACCGAGTAAATTCCGGTGAAATCTTTGTTGCACCTCCAACTTCCAAGCCCCAAACAAGTGAAAAAATGGGGCGAATCACTGCAACCCCTCCCTCTGACCCAGTAAATCCAGGCGAATGCCATTGAAATCTGCTCCAAACAAAGAAAATCAAGAGCGAATGCCATTGAAATCTGCTCCAAACAAAGAAAATCGAGAGCTAATTCCATTTTTTTAGTTTTATGGGCATTTATTTTGGTGGGCTAATATTTAATAATTAATTATTTTTAAAATAATTACAGGGCCATCTTTATAAAACTATAGAAAATGGGTTTTATATAAAAAATTGGCCCTATCAAAATTTAAAACCCCTGAACATTCGCCTCTAAAATTTTCCCTAATCAAATGTTAGACGATTGAAATGTTTTAGGCCATTAGATCCACTGCCTCCTTCATTTACGCTAGATTAACTAATTAAATAGCTCAGTAAACATTACTCATATCTTCCACCTTGTTATGAAATACCACACAACTCTCTTGGATCGAAATTCTGAGTTTCAATCTCCAAGTATCTTTTGTTGAACATACAAATCTTAAAAAAGAAGATTTTCATTCTTTCTGATATTTATATATGTTCGACTAGACCTATACTTAGAGTTTGAACATTTCAGTTTCAATCTCTCATAACATGATATCTTGCGAGTATGAAAAAATATGGTTAGTCTGAAAAAATACACATCTTGGTTGTTCTCATGATGATTAGGGAAATTGATGGCGAGGACCCTTCATTCTTCTTCCAAGTCCCAAATTGCAAAATCTGCTTTATTAGGTTGTTGTCCCAATCCCAAAACAAGAACAGTAACATTCTGCTTTATTAAGTTGTTCTCCCAATCCCAAAGCAATAGCATTCTGAATGAAATATTGGGGCCATGGCCTCTATACTTCAACTGAGGATAACAAAATGAAGAAAGAAAAAACACACACATGCAAAGACACCCATTTTATGTATCCTGGCTCACATGGCAGAGTGCTCCATATCAGTGGGACTTAGTGGAGATTGTAGACAGTAAAGCTGAGCCCATTCTCCGCAAAATAATGGGGATGGATAGCAGTTGGTCAGACATGTTTTTTATCTATATGATATCGTAGGTATTCTCTTTTTTCTGGAGTACACGCACACTGTTTCGTATATGGTATGCAGTGTTTTTACTTCATTGTTAAGTGGTTTAGGAATTGAAAGGATTTTTTTTTTAAGTTTATTTTAATTTATTGTATATAGATTTAGGAATTGAAAGGATATGTTTTTTTTGGTTTTTTTTTAATTTATTGTATAGGTTTTGAATTCAGAGAATATTTTTTTGTAGATAAAATCTGATTTTTAATTCAGTTAATGTTAGTTTTTTCTTGTTTTAAGGTTATTGATTAATTTCTCTTAACAAGGTAACTTTTAATTAATTTCTCTCAACAATAACTGGTAATAGGTTTATAGATTTTCATTGACACAATTTACAATTTTTAGTTAAATTAATAATTAAATCTACATTAAAAAAAAAAATTCAGATTTTTGCGCTGTGAAACCCACACATGCAAAAGGACCGTTTTATGTATCCTGGCTCACATAGCACAGCACTCCATATCCATGGGGCTTAGCGGAGATTGTAGACAGTAAAGCCCAGCCCATTCTCCTCAAAATAATGTTAATGGACAGCAGTTGGTAAGGCATGTGTTTTATCTATATGATATCATATATCGTGGGTATTCACTCTGTGGAGATTATTTTTTTCTGGATTACAAGCACACTATTTCGTATATGGCATGCAGTTTTTTTACTTCATTGTTAAGCTGTATGGGAATTGAAAGGATTTTTTTTTTTTGTTTTTTTAATTTACTGTATATGTTATGAATTTTGAGAATTTTTTGTTTTTTATTTTTATACAAAATCTTATTTTTAACTCAGTTAGGGTTTTTTTCTTATTTTAAGGTTATTGATTAATTTCTCTCAACGGATTGTTGGGTAACTTTTAAGAAATTGGTGATAGTTTTATAGATTTTCATTAGCATGATTTACAGTTTACAATTTATAGTTAAGCTAGTAATTAAATCTACATAAAAAAAAATTTAAATTCAGATTTTTGGACTGTGAATTACATTTGGCAAAAATAATTGAAGTGAATATTTTGTAATGTGCAATTTCTAATTAAGTTGTATTTCCATATTTCCTTACAATCAAGAAAAAGACAAGGAGTCATGCTTGATTTTTTTATATGTCTAAATATCCAACCTTGTCCTTGGCTTTTTATCATTAGTATTTTTTTTAAATAAAATTTTGTTTTAAAAGAAACAACTATTCCAAAAATAATGTAATTGTAGGTCAAATGGGCACTTTTTACCTATAATATTATCAATGTGACTTGCTACTACTTTAAAGAGTGTACAAGTCTGCATCCAAAACATTTATTTGTGAATATTAAAGTAATTTTTTTTATTAAAATTAAGTTACTTAAATAAATATGGATGTGAATTTTTAAGTAAATATTTTTGTCAAAAAAATAAGCTAATTAAATCGAACACGGATTCCTATTAGAATGAGTTTGATATGATTTTCATTTCAAATATTTATAGATAATAATGTATATTTATATTAATTTTGCTAAAATTTAGTGATAAATAAAGATATGGATTTGATCACATCATATTTATGCGGTAGAATCACTTTTTGAACCCTCTATGATTATATTTCATTATCAGAATTGGATATCCAAATAAATTCTATGTTATTAATTTCTTTTTTAAAGAGGAATTGCTTTAAGATAATGTGATTAAGTATTTTACTTTATAGATATTATATTTTAATTATTTTTTTATAATTTTAACAGAAGATATATTGTTATGAACCACACTTTATTAAATATTTTAGATTTTTTTCACCATTTTTAAAATATTAAATCATAAAAAAAATACTAAGTAATTTTGTGTTTTTAAAATCTTATAAAAAAATAATTAGTAATTTTATATTTTTAAAATCTATTCATATTAATAAATAAGATCCTTATTTGTCATCATACAAAATTTTTTATTTTTTGTGAGTGAGTTGATTTGATTTTCATTATTTAGCAACTAAATTGCTAACAATCTTGGAGACTACATATATTCTATAAAAGTCAAGCTAATTTGTTGGCTACAAATGTTGAGATTCAAGGTTATACACTAAGAAATGGATCCAAAACATGAAATTTGACGAAATGCTCTTGTACCTTTTGCTCATGGAATGACACTTATATCAAACTATCAATATCAAGAAATTTATCTCTTTTTAATTTCTTTTTCAAAAAAGCAATGCATACAAAGAGTATATGGATAAACTTTCGTGTAAAATGATGTATTTAAGTATTTTACTATTTTAATTATGGATATTATACTTTAATTATTATTTTTACAATTTTAACAAAAAAAATCATATTGTTATGAGAGAATCCTTTATTAAATATTTTAGTTTTTTTTTATACTTTTTTTAAGTATTAAACCATACAAAGAATTAATTAGAAATTTTATATTCTTATATATTATTCTAAAAAATTAATTAACATTATTACATTTTTAAAAGTAGCTAAGTTTCCTCTACCCATAATCAATAGTACGACTATAAAAAATCATAAACATAATAAGGA
>JAXQQM020085780.1:0-28223 GCA_034641835.2 Pinus albicaulis | reverse complement strand
AAGATCCGGGCTATCAGGGACTGGCCAGAGCCGCGGAATGTGACAGAGTGTAGAGGGTTCATTGGTATCTGTACTTACTACAGGAAGTTCGTCAAGGGCTTCTCACAGCTTGCTGCACCCCTCACAGAGCTGACGAGGAAGGGGGCATTCAGTTGGACAGATACCGCCCAGCGAGCTTTTGATAAGCTCAAGGAGTTGATGAGAAGGTCCTAATGGCATGCCTGATTTTATTCGCCCTTTGTCCCGGGAATGCGATGCATCAAGAGAAGGGATTGGAGCAAGCTTTAATGCAGAGGGTCATCCGATCAAGGCTCGAGAGCCGGTTCCTTCCAGAGAGATCGGACTATCAGAGAGAGAGATAGGGCCACCGTGCATGTGATTGCCACCCGATACAAGATTTGTAGGTATGTGATTCAGAAATGGAATAGACCATAATACCAAGTACTTCGAGCGTAGCGCTTGCAGAGAGGTAAAGAAGTGGACAAGATCCAGGCTTACGATTTTGACATAGAGTATGTCAAAGGGAAGAACAATGTGGTAGCAGATGCCCTTTCCCGTAGACCAGCCACATTATCCCTCATGAGCTTGGACGCTGATTGGAAGGCTCGACTACTGGTTGAGTATTCCAAGGATAGGTTCGCATGCGAGGTGTTGGATGGACAGGTAGCAGATAGCAGATACAGGGTGGCAGATGAGGTCATCTATTACAGGGATCGGATATTCTTGACTGAGGGATCTCAGCTCAAGGAGAAGATACTCCATGCTTCTCATGATTCACCATTGGCGGGCCATCAGGGGTTCACCAAGATGTATAGAGCCATCCGGGAGAGATTTGCATGGAAGGGCCTCAAGGAGGACGTACTCCGGCATGTCAGGGAGTGCGAGGTTTGCCAGCGGAACAAAGGGGAGATGAACCACCCCGCAGGGTTGCTACAGCCGCTTCCCATTCCTGAGGGGAAGTGGGAGAGTGTCTCGATGGACTTCATCACGGGTTTGCCCACAGTGCAGGGCAAGGACTGCATCTTCGTAGTAGTTGACCGGCTAACGAAGTATGCTCACTTCTTTGCCATTTCGGCACACTACACAGCAGCACAGGTGGCAGAGTTGTTTTTCCGGGAGGTTTTCAGATTGCATGGTCTGCCCAAGACAATTGTTAGTGACAGGGACAGCCGCTTTATGGGTGGATTTTGGCAGGAGCTCTTTCGACTAGTAGGGACTGAGTTGACACCGAGCACCAGCTATCATCCCCAGACGGACGGGCAGACAGAGATAGTTAACAAGGGGCTGGAGGGCTACTTGCGTAACTACGTCAGTGGGCAGCAGCGAGCGTGGCTGAAATGGCTACATCTGGGCGAGTACTGCTACAACACAACCCATCATATGTCTATCGGCATGACACCGTTTTATGCGTTGTATGGATATCATTCCTTGTCTTTTGTGGATGTGATGTTTGGGGTTAGCAGGGCTCCACGAGCCAAACTATGGATCCAAGAGAGCCAAGACATCCTTCTGACTCTCAAGGACAACATAGCCACCGCCCAAAATCAGCAGAAGTTATATGCAGACAGGGGCCGAGTGGAGAGACACTTTGAGGTAGGGGATTTGGTCTACTTGCGGTTGCAGCCATACCGCCAGTCTTCACTCAAACAGAAGGGGGCAGAGAAGCTTAAGCCTCGTTTTTATGGACCATACAGGGTGATTCGTAGGATCGGACAGGTTGCATATGAGCTGGAGTTGCCCCAAGGCAGCCGGATTCATAACATTTTCCATGTATCATGCCTGAAGAAGGCACTGGGCCAGCATGTGACAGTCACCGGGGAGCTACCTCCGACAGATGATGAGGGGCACTTGGTATTATAGCCAGAGGCCATTATTGACACCAGGGAGAGACAGCTGCGTAGCAGAAAGATCAGAGAGTTCCTGGTGAGATGGAAGAATCTGCCAGATGAGGATGCCACTTGGGAGGATGAGAAGATCTTGCAGCATCCCTCACTTCAGTTGCTTGAGGACAAGCAACGTTTTGCCGGGGGAGACTGTAATATTCCCAATTAGCTTTGCTAATCGGAATATTGCATTTTTGTGTTATTTTGCTGCTTTAGATAGGAATAATAAATAAAGTGAGAAATAAGAGGGGTCACCTCACTTTAGCCACCTCACTTTATAATAAAGTGTTCTTTTTCCTAGTAGCTTGACGTTGTAACTTAGAGAGGGGGCCTTGGGAGTCCACGTGGGTGATGGAGGAGACATAAAGTTAACCCAAGGTAAACTGCGCAGATCCAGGGTGAGTGAGTTTGGAGGGAGATTGGTGCTATAAAAGGAGAGGCTCTCACCTCATTTGATCATCCATGATTTTGATATTCTTCTTGATAGCTAGACTTTGTCTGCTTTAGCACGCCGGTTGTTTAGTCGGTCTGCAGCACTGCTGAGTGCACGAGTGTCTTCGGTCGGAGATCTCACCCTTAGCCTCGGGGGACTTCGAGTGCCTGCCCTGGTAAGGTTTTTCTGGTTTCACCCTTAGCTTCGGGGGACTTCGAGTGCCCGCCCTAGTAAGGTTTTTCAGTAGCAAAGCAGCAGCGTTTCTGAAGCACATCTGAGGAGGAGGAAAGCCCTCTTGTGGCTGCGCAGAGCAAGAGAAGGGAGGACGCTGAATCTTTGAGGAGAAGGACGCTGTTTTATCTGAAGAGAGGACGCTGATCCTTGCAGGAGAGGAAGGACGCTGTCCAAGGAGGACGCAGTCCCAGACTAGCAGAGAAAACGCTGTTTGAGGGGCAGAAGGACGCTGATCAAGCCCAGAGTGAGGACGCTGTCCATTCTTGGAGGTGAGGGTTGCAGATCTGAAGGTTTCTTGTCAGATCTAGCTTTGTGAAGGATAGATCTTGCAGATCTAGTCCTGTATGTTGCAGATCTAGCCTGGTATATTGCAGATCTGAGGGTTTTGCAGTAGATCCAGCTTGAGGAGTGACAGATCTGAGGAGTTATTGACAGATCTAGTCCAGATCTGAAGGGGAAACACCAGATCTAGCCCTAGAGGCTATAGATCTGAGGAGATAGTTCCAGATCTAGCATAGATCTGAGGGTTTGGCAGCAGATTGGGCTTTGGAGGACGCAGATCAGGAAAGGGAGGACGCAGTTGTGATAGGAGGCTTCAGATCCATCAGGTGGAACGCAGATTTGAGGAGCAGATCATTGTGAGGAGTGCTTAACAGCGTTTTCCAGGATTCTGTAGCAGCTTCATCTGTCTGGAGAGTTGAGGGCTTGGTTGTATGATCACTTTCTGTGGCCACATCCTTTGACGAGAGACAACGTTTTTCCATAGAGAGGAGTTTGCGGTCTTCACCACCGGCGCGGTTCATCTTCGGCTTGCGGAAGCGACGAGAATGTTGTCCTTATTTGCGGCCACTTTTACATTGAGAGGGTCTCCACTTGCCTAGGGCAAGGATAGGTGCACTTACTCTGATTTATTGTACTCCTCTCTATGTACCTTCTGATTAATAAAATGGCTCAGATTTTGGTGTTACATGTGTCATGATTCAGTGATCTGGTTCAGTTTATATCTGTATTAGTGCATTTCTGTTTATTACTGGTTATTTCCCTTTGGGGATATTACAAGGGTTACCTTTGTTTGTGGGCGAGAGGCACCCTGTCTTCTTTGTTTATTTGCAGAACAGGAGTCCGCATCGTGCCTTGGGGCATGTGACTCCAGAGGAGGCTTTTTCTTGGAAGAAGCCTGATGTTGGTCACTTTCGTATCTTTGGGTGTATTGCATACTCCTACGTACCCAAGGAGAAGAGGACTAAGCTAGAGCCCACCGCAGAGAAGGGTATCTTTGTGGGCTATAGTGAGACCTCGAAAGCCTTTCGGGTCTATATTCCTGCTTCGAGGAAAGTTGTTATCAGGCGGGATGTGAGATTCGAGGAGGACCGGGCTTTCAGGAGGTCACGAGAGTTAGAGTATCTGGATCAGCCAGACCCTCAGCAGCAGTTGAGTCAGTCACAGAGATCCAGTGGGCAAGGATCAGGAGGATCCAGAGGTACATCTATGACGATGTCTAGTCCGTCAGTGAGCAGTGGCTCGCAAAGTCAGAGGGGTGGTGCTTCAGGCTGCATGCAGAGCAGTTCACAGAGCAGTTCATTAGTGAGTCCACTGATGGACAGTTCACACGGTACTTCAGCATCTACAGGTTCAGGTTCAGGCAGGAGGACAACAGACAGACAGTCAGGAGTTCAGACTTCTGATGAGGAGGCGTTTCATTCTCCAGTGGGAGAGGTGTGCTCAGGGAAGAGGAAGCTCAAGTGGCTTCAGGATACCTTGAGAGAGGCCACATCTGTTGCTGCGCCTAAGAGGTCGGTCAGAGAGAGCAAACCACCTGAGAGGTTTTGTAGCTATATGGCAATGGTTGCCAACATCATTGACTCTGAGCCTTCTAGTTATGAGGAGGCAGCGAGCCAGCAGGTCTGGAGAGAGGCCATGCAGGAGGAGTATTCTTCTATCATGAAGAATGATGTTTGGGAGGTGGTGCCGAGGCCTGAGAGCAAATCCGTGGTGACTTCTAGATGGCTTTACAAGGTAAAGCATGCTGCAGATGGCAGCATTGAGAAATTCAAAGCGAGGTTTGTGGCTAGAGGGTTCTCCCAGGTAGAGGGAGTAGATTATGAGGAGACCTTTGCTCCCGTGGCTCGATATACTTCGATTCGCTCCATTATATCGATAGCAGCAGAGATGGGTTGGAAGAGCGGAGATGGGTTGGAATATCCACCGGATGGATGTGAAGACCGCATTTCTCAATGGCTTCATACGGGAGGAGGTGTACATGCGCAGGTTGTGCTTCTGATAGGAAGAGCACTTCGGGGTGTTGTTTTGGGTTGGGTTCGGCAGTTGTGTCATGGTTCAGCGGAAAGCAGCAGTCAGTAGCATTGAGTTCAGCGGAAGCAGAGTATATGGCAGCCAGTCTAGCTAGTTGTGAGGCCATCTGGCTTCGCAAGATGTTGTTTGGCTTATTTGGTTAGCCGTTGAGACCTTCAGTGATTTACTGTGATAATCAGAGTTGCATTAAACTCACGGAGAATCCAGTATTTCATGATCGGTTAAAGCATATTGGCATCAGATATCACTTCATCAGAGACTATGTGCAGAAGGGAGCTGTGAAGCTCGAATATATTCCCACTGATGAGCAGGTTGCAGATATTCTTACCAAAGCCTTACCACGGGGCAAGCATGTCTACTTCAGAGATAAGATGGGTGTGGTGAGGAACACCTTCCTCGATAAGAGGGAGTGTTGAAATTTGGTTACCGGAGGACAGGTGGTTCCCTAAGGCTTTGATCTTTGGCCTAGGGAAAAATGTCCAAAAGAATTTAATTTTTCTCCTAAAGTGGCTTTATAAAGTTATAAAGTAAAATCTAATTTAAAAGTGACTTTAAGTGAAAAAGTTACTAAAGTCTAATTTTAAAGTGACTTTAATAAAGCTAATGTAAAATTAGAAAGGAAAAGTGACTTTGGAAATAAATGACTAAGTGGGTCTTTATTAAAGTGGGGTGAATTAAAAAATAGAAAGTGAGATTTAAAAGAGCATTTAATCTCAGCCCTAGATCTAAAGCTATTTCAGCCATTGGATTTGGGGATAACCCAAAAGTCACTTAGAGCTCTATTAAAGGTGAAAATGAGAGAAAAGGTCATTCATTCATTAATTCTTTCATGATCAGATTGAGAGAAGGAGAAGGAGAAAGCTGAAGAGAATTTTCTGAGCAGTGAGAAGGAGGGCAACAACACTAACTTTCGGCAAATCCGTACAACAGGGCAGAGCACGAAGTTCGAGGTAAGTGGGCACGAATTTCGAGGAGAGAAAACTGCAGATTTCAAGGGAGGCCGTATAGCCATTCTGGCACTGTTTTCGAGGCTGTTCGTATAGTTTTGAAGGCTGTAATTTTTGCTATAATTTTTATATTTTGTGGGCACAAAAACTGAGGTGGAGTTTGGCACGGTTTTCGAGATAAGTTCTATTTCGAAGTTGCTGTAATTTTTTTTGCTGTGTAAATTTTTGCATCACTGTAAAAGCAATATTCAGAAAATAAAGAGAAGCTTTCGAACTGGTTTTCCCCAAGAGTTGTAGGGGGTTTTTCTAGGGTCATGTTGACCAAAAATCACTATGTTAAAATGTTTTGTGTGGCTGTTTTAGTCTGCTGATTTTTATTTCTGCAATTTCCAGCACTGTGAAAATTTTCCAGAATTTGTGTTTTCAGAAAATAATTATTTTCCAGCTTGTTGAATGTAAGGCTATGGGAAAGGGCATTTAACTATTTGGAGAAATAAGGTGAAACTGAAAACTGGGGTGGGAAAATAGAAATTTTTACAATTAGATTGAAGGCGATCTGTGATCAGTTGGTTGTCGTGGGGGCCACACCTGATGAAGGTCTTATGGTGAGGACTGCTCTAAATGCAGTTTCTGATGAGTGGGAGAATTTTTCCAAGGCATCTTATGTAGAGCAATGCTTCCAAGCTGGGAAAACATGTGGGTAGCTCTTCGCCAAGAAGAGATCAGGAGGATGACCAAGGCAGGCATCAACAGCAGAGGGATCAAGATCAAGTAGGAGGAGGAGGAAGATGTGGCTCTCGCATCTAAAGGAGCTTTCGCATCTAAAGGATAACATGGGCAGCAAAGGAAGAAGAAGAAAGACCTTTCAAAGGTCAAATGCTTGATTGTGGTGAATTAGGACATTTTGCTACAACATGCTATGAAATAAAAGGGCAAGAAAGATTCGATTCGAAGGTTGCGCTAAATTCAAGGACGATGATGTAGATGATGACGATGTGCCCATGAGTGCTCATGTGCCTTAGGAGAAGAAGTGGGGCGACATTGATCTGTAGTTCTTTCGAACTATAGTGAGTGAGGGCAGGATCCTTGAGGTGCCCAAACTCTTGGATCACGTACGAGCTATGGGAGCCCTTAATGACAGTAGCAGGATGACTAGAGTTAGTTGGTGTGAGAGATGATGGAGCAACATTCCAGAGCTAAAATGTTGAAGACTGGAGCAGCGCAAAGCAGAGGTAACAACAACATAGCAACAACATAGAGGTTGATGGACTTCAACAACGCAGAGGCAGTGCTTACGCAGTGTAGAGCAACAACAACGTAGAGGCACCAGAGGGACAACACACCCAGACTGACTTGTATGTCGGGATTTTTCAGGGGATGTTTTCAGTTGCTTAACTCTCAACAACTAAGTTGTAGTGCAACAATTAGCAGTGACAGTGCTATGGGCAACATGATGGAGCATTTGAGAGCGAGATGTAGTACAAATGAGGCAGTGTCAATGGCAGCGACATGGGCAGCAGTATAGATAGCAACAACGCAGTGGATGACGGCAGCAGTTGAGCATCAACAGCGCAGAGGACCGATGTCGTGGATCAGGGTGATTCTTTTGGTTGAAGTGTTGCTATAGCAAATTCCACGCTCAGAGGGAGTGTTGATTTTTTGGTAGCATCGGATGTGCTCTAGCTCTGAAACTTTGTGGAGTGGCTAGGACACATGAGATCTCCAAGACCCAGAAATTATTTGGAGAAATTCCACCCTGAGCTTAAGTTATTCAAATAATCAATTATTTTAATGAGGACCCTAAGTCTAACTTAGAGAAATTAAATAATTAAAGTGAATTAATTTAAACATAGGGGTGAGAATGTTGTAAGTGACGAGGATCAAGTCTTTTCTAATCTTAGCCGTCGATTAGAGATTAGATCACAATCATTTGATTCATTGACAGGAAAAGTATTAAAGGAAGGCTTGGGATCAGTTGGAGGACACACATAGAGACTGAATTTAGAGATTGAACTCTTTTGACGGAGCAGTGCTCGGACGAAAATAAGATCTGAGTAAATTCAATATAGCGAGGGGCAGTTCGGCAATGGGATTTTCATCCAAGGCCAAGAATACAATTGTAGAGAGCCAGATAAGCACCAGGAGGGACAATGCAACTCAGAGAAGGTGAGCCTTCCTGGCTCAAAAATCGATCTACTGGATGGTTCTCCGATTTGCCCCACAGAAACCCCATGGGTGAGCCGGATTTGGTACCCTAGATTGTATTAAAAAATATGCATAATAATAAAAACCCTAAGAACTGCTACATTGGTTTTCCCACATTGGGTTTTTGCAAGGACATTTGTCCGAAAAATTTGAGTCCTTTCTCTGTGTGCTTTACTTATTTTTCAACATTTGATTTGTATAATTGTGTAGGCTGCAATGTATTTACTTTGATGTTTTCCTGATTTATTTAGAAAACAACTTGTTAATTAAAGAAAAATAAGTAGGAGGAGTAAGTCAGATTTACTACAGTAGGGTTTCTGGTTTAGATTTAGAGATTTTCACAGAGTGTATCCAATTCGTTTGAGCTAACTTCAAGGAGGAGCATTTTTGACAAGGTCTTGGAGCATACAAATTATAGCAATAGTTGTCTTTCACAAGTGTAACAACACTTCATATACATGACTCTAAATTATACATTTATGACAAGATGACAAACCCCTAAAGACATCAAGAAGAAGTCTTTGACCTATAATAAAAACTCCTTGCTCATGAAACCCATGATGAAAGTATTACAAAATACATTTTATTATCTTTTTCTTTGTCATTACATAAATTCATTATTACAATTCATTATGAAGACCGAACCTAGTTACACTTTCCAACACAAGTTATGTTTTGTTCTTGTCTTCTTATTGGACACATTGTAGATCTGAAATAGCGGATCACAAGCCCTGATTTGTATAATATGTATTAGTTGTATTGGTGATCAAGGGCCATGATCCCTAGTACAAGAGCCCCATGATTCTTTTATTGGTGGATTTATAAAATAATCGAGCTTTGGGCTCAAATCTTTGTGTATTAAATTGATTTCACAGATGAGATTTATATTGTGCACAGTGATAGAAGGTTGGGGGTTCCTAGTGTGTTTGTGTGTGTGATTAGCCTTAGACTAGATCTAGGGCCTAAGGAAAATTCAACATAGCCATGTCCTTTGCAAATTGTTAGTCATACTTCAAACTCCTGAAACTTGAGCTTCTTGTACATACCCTATTTTATCAATTAGTGCATATTAGCTTTCCATCATAACTGATTGCCATCCTATATTTTCCCTAATGATAGATTGTTTCACCTTTCTAAGCCAAGTTCCTATGAACATTACAAATATGAGGCCACTAACAAAATTGGGTGGTATCACTAGGAAAATCTAGAAAAAAATTCTATTGTTTCACCTCTATGGTTTGTTGGAACAAAAGTCGATTGGCTCAAAATGACTTTGATTCACTTTCCAATATGGATCTCAAAACATCACATCATATGTTCCCCTATTGACACTGATCATCTAATAAAGCTACAATCCTCCTATTTATGATCACATCATACTTCAGACTCCTGAGACTTGAGCTTCTTGTACATACCTTAGTTTTTCAAATAGCACATACTAGCTTGCCATCGTAATTGATTTCTATCCTATCTTTTCCCTAATGATAGATTGTTTCACCATTCTAAACCAAGTTCTCATGAACATTACAAATATGAGACCACTAACAAAATTTAGTGGTATCACTAAGAAAGTCTAGAAAAAAATTATAGTCTTCCACCTCTATGGTTTGTTGCAACAAAAGTCGATTAGCTCAAAAAGACTTTGATTCACTTTCTAATCTGGATCTCAAACCATCACATCATATGTGTTCCCTTATTGACACGCCTGTTCACTTAATATTCCCATATAGAATGCAAACAGCCATTAAGTGATTCATCTAATAAAACTACAATCCTCCTATTTATGATCACATCATACTTCATACTACTGAGACTTGAGCTTCTTGTACATACCCTATTTTTTCAATTAGCACATACTAGCTTTCCATCATAATTGATTGCCATCCTATCTTTACCATAATGATAGATTGTTTCACCTTTCTAAGCCAAGTTCTTATGACCATTACAAATATGAGGCCACTAACAAAATTTAGTGGTATCACTAGGAATGTTGAGAAAAAAATTCTACTTTTCCACATCCATGGTTTGTTGCAACAAAAGTCGATTGGCTCAAAATGACTTTGATTCACTTTCAAATCTAGATCTCAAACCATCACATTATATGTTCCCCCATTGACACTGATTCATCTAATAAAATTACAATCCTCCTATTTATGATCACATATTCTATAGTGGTCTTGCTACCTTCTATGTTCATTCTAAAGAGAGTGGTGAAGAATATAGAGAACATCCTGATCCACTACAAAGAACAAAATCTAATGAATAATAACTTATATATTATGTGGGTTTGAACTTTTGGAATCTTGTGTAATGTGATTGACGAGCCCGACGTTTCGGGTGAACACTTCACCCATCTTCAGGAGGTAGAAGCTAAGCTTTAGATAGGAAGAGTGCAGACACTAAGAATATATAAGAGAGAATCTAGCCATTAAAAATCACGGAAGCAGGTGGAAGTCAAATTTAGCCGTGGGGGAGAAAATGATAATAGTAAATTAGATAGTTGTTAAACCAATTCAATGGATTGAATTTTAAATTAAAATTGAATTAGCCGTTAAATAAATTGTTATAAACCTATTAAAAATTGTTATAAAAATATTAAATTTTTTTAATTGATATGATTAAAATAAATGAGGGGGATGAGAGAAATTATATTTTGAAATTGGGTTAAGTCAAATTAAAGATTTGGAAATTTTGTGAATATTAAATTAGAATTTGATTTATTTAAAAATCAAATAATAATTTAAAATTATATTAAAGTAAAGAAAAAACATAATTCAAATATGGATTAAATAATGAAATAAAATTTTAATTGAATGATAGGATAGATAAAATGTCAAAGAAAGGGATGGGAGGTAGAGATTGATCATGAAGAAGGGTGATTAATTTAGATAAAGAAAGGGAATAGAAATAATGAAAGAATATGGGGAGGTAGATTAATCAAAATTAATGAAAAGAGGGGAAGAAGGGGGGCGGGAACAAATAAAGAATGCTTAGGAAGGGCTAGAATTGGTATTAGAGGGAGGGCGTTTGGAGGAGAGGAAGTGGACCGTGGGTTTCTAGGAACGACTCAAAAGATACCCATCGTCGTGGTTGAAGTTGCTAGGATGCTTTTCAATTTCAAGGGCTTCGCGAATGATTTAGATGGAATGAAAGGGAGCAGAAGCAAGGATTTTGGATTTATCAAAACAAATAAGGTGCTTGGAAGAATGAGAGTGCTCGATGATGGCATATTTTGCAATACGGTTTGGGTGGTGTCAGCGATATGTTCTTTTAACCTAGTTTTGAAGGGACGACCGGTTTGACCTATGTAAGATTTACCACAGAAGAAGGGGATCTCATAGACTCTGGGTCTTGACATAGGATAAGACTTGTCTTTGGCTGACCTGAAGAGGTGGCTAGGGGTTCTCTGAAGCTTGAAGAAGGTTTTAATATTCTTTTTAGAAAGGATTCTGGAAAGATGATTGGTAATGCCTTGAATGTAAGGAAGGGTTACCTTGGCCAAGGGAGGGGGGTTCAGAGTGTTATTAGAACGAGGATGGGTGCAAGAATGGAAAGCCTTCTTGATTTGGGAAGAAGAATATCCATTAGATTTAAGAGCTTTGGTGAGATGGGCTCTTGATTTGGGAGGAGAAGATTCTAATGGCTCGGGAGACAAGGGTTTTGAGGACTGCAGACTTTTGAGTTGGATGATGGTGGGAGCTTGCATGAAGGTATCTATCTGTGTGGGTATTTTTTTCTGTAGACCTGATGGGATAGAGATACATCAGAGAGGCGGAAGACAAAGACGTCAAGAAAAGAAAGGGAACAATTCTCTTCCAGTTCCATAGTGAACTGGATGTGGGGAGAGATGTTATTAAGATGCGAGAGGAGTTGGCGAAGAGTAGGAATACCATGGGACCAGATGAAGAAGGTGTCATCTACGAAACACTTCCAAAATTTTGGTTTGAGGGGGAAGGTTTTGAGGGCTTTGGTTTCGAAGTATTCCATGAAAATGTTAGCGATTACCGGGGAAAGAGATGAGCCCATGGTTGTGCCCTCAGTTTGCTCGTAACATACCCCATCATAAGTGAAGAAGGTAGTGGAAAGACAAAGGTTAATGAGCTTAAGAGTTTCAGAATCGACCAGCTTGGAAATGAGGTTGATAGCTTCAGGGACAGAGATCTTGGTAAATAATAAGACAACATCAAAGCTGACCATGATGTCATTTTTATCGAGCTTGAGGGTTTTTATGTGCTTAATGAAATCTGTTGAGTCTTTGATATAGGATGAAGAATGGCTAGAATAGGGGGTAAGTTTCTTGGCAAGGTACTTGAAGAGCTTCGCCAAGAATGTGGTTGCATTCTTCGACACTCCAAGCTCCCCAAACCTAACCTCTCTAAGGATGAATTCCTGGCCCTTCATCAGCTCAACGCCAACCCTAATATTCTCATTCTTAAAGCTGATAAATGTAACGCCTCCTTTGTTATGAACTCTTCTGATTACCATTATAAGATTATGGATCTTCTCTCCTCCTCTTTTACCATCCCTTACCTAAAAACCCCCTCCAAGCCATCTCTAGCAAGGTCTCCAAAGCCATCAAATCTTCCTCCCTTGACCTCGCCACCCAAAAGCACCTCTTATCCCTTAACCCCATTACCCCTAGAATTTATTGGCAACCAAAAATTCATAAGCCTAATATCCCCCCTTAGACCTATCGTCAGTGCTATAGGAGGCCCGACCCATGCCCTATCCAAGTACCTTGCCAAGAAACTTACCCCCTATTCTAGCCATTCTTCATCCTATATCAAAGACTCCGCAGATTTCATTAAGCACAGAAAAACCCTCAAGTTTGATAAAAATGTCATCATGGTCAACTTTGATATCGTCTCGTTATTTACCAAGATCCCTGTCCCTGAAGCTATCAACCTCATTTCCAAGTTGGTCGATCATGAAACTCTTAACCTCATTAACCTTTGTCTTTCCACTACCTTCTTCACCTATGACAAGGTATGTTAATAGAAAATTGAGGGCACAACCATGGGCTCATCTCTTTCCCTGGTGATCGCTAACATTTTCATGGAATACTTAGAAACCAAAGCCCTCAAAACCTTCCACCTCAAACCAAAATTTTGGAAGTGTTTCGTAGATGACACCTTCGTCATCTGTTCCCATGGTATTCTTGCTCTCCGCCAATTCCTTTCGCACCTTAATAGCATCTCTCCCCACATCCAATTCACTATGAAACTGGAAGAGAACCGTTCCCTTCCTTTTCTTGACGTCCTTGTCTCATGCCTCTCTGATGGATCCCTATCCTATCAAGTTTATAGAAAAAATACCCATACAGACATATACCTTCATGCAAGCTCCCACCATCATCCAGCTCAAAAGTTTGCAGTCATCAAAACCCTCGTCTCCCGAGCCATTCGAATCTCCTACTCTCAAATCAAGAGCCCATCTCACCAAAGCTCTTAAATCTAATGGATATTCTTCTTCCCAAATCAAGAAGGCTTTCCATTTTTGCACCCATCCCCATTCTAATAACACTTCGAACCCCCCTCCCTTGGCCAAGGTAACCCTTCCTTACATTCAAGGCGTTACTGATCATCTTTCCAAAACCCTTTCTAAAAAGAATATTAAAACCTTCTTCAAGCCCCAGAGAACCCTTAGCCATCTCTTCAAGTCAATGAAAGACAACTCTGATCCTATGTCAAGACCCGGAGTCTATGAGATCCCCTGCTCCTGTGGTAAATTTTACATAGGTCAAACCGGTTGTCCCTTCAAAACTCGGTTAAAAGAACATATCGCTGACGGCACCCATAACCGTATTGCAAAATATGCCATCGCCAAGCACTCTCATTCTTCCAAGCACCTTATTTGTTTTGATATATCCAAAATCCTTGCTTCCGCTCCCTTTCATTCCACCCAAATAATTCACGAAGCCCTTGAAATTGAAAAGCATCCCAATAATTTCAACCACGACAATGGGTATCATCTGAGTCGTTCGTGGAAACCCATAGTCCACTTCCTCTCCTCCAAACACCCTCCCTCTAATACCAATTCTATCCCTTCCTAACCATTCTTTATCTGTCCCCCCTCTCCCCCTTCTTCCCCTCCTTTTGTCAATTTTGATTAATCTCTCTCTCCCCCCATATTATCTGATTATTTCTATTCCCTTTATTTATCTAAATTAATCACCCTTCTTCATGATCAATCTCTACCTCCGATCCCTTTCTTTGACATTTTATCTATCCTATCATTCAATTAAAATTTTATTTCATTATTTAATCCATATTTGAAGTTTGTTTTTTCTTTACTTTAACATAATTTTAAATTATTATTTAATTTTTAAATAAATCAAATTCTAATTTAATATTAAAAAATTTTCCAAATCTTTAATTTGACTTAACCCAATTTCAAAATATAATTTCTCTCATGCCCCTCATTTATTTTAATCTTTACCAATTAAAATTTTTTTAATAGTTTTATAACAATTTCTTTAGTGGTTAATTCAATTTTAATTTAAAATATAATCCATTGAATTGGTTTAACAACTATTTAATTTATTATTATCATTTTCTCCCCAAGAGCTAAATTTGACTTCCACCTGCTTCGTTGATTTTTAACGGCTGGATTCTCTCTTATATAATCTTACAGTGTCTACACTCTTCCTATCTAAAGCTTAGCTTCTTCATCCTAAAGATGGGTGAGGTGTTCACCCGAAACGTCGGGCTCGTCAATCACATTACACAGGATTCTGGAAGTTCAAACCTAAATATGTATCTGACTGTGGAAACGTTCATGCCTTAACTTATATATTACTTGTTTATAGATTCTATCCATATATGGCCTTATGCAACTCTAACGAAGGCCCTACAAATTGATTGATTTTCCAAGTAAGAGCTTATTTCTTGAGTTGACTCCATCTTTTGATGATCTAGTCACGTTGAATCAGCAAAAGCTTACAAGTTCAAATGAAAAGAACTTTCTCATATAGTCCTATACGGTTTTCATAGCCATTATTTTGAAGTGACAAGCTCCCCACCATGAACATACAACTAAACTGTAATAATTACAACTTATCCTTTAATACTGCATTTAACTCTATATAATAAAATGCTTCAGTAATACATCAAACTCTGGTGCAATCAAGTGGTTCCTTTTCCATTGATCAATTAAGCCCCAACTTGATTTTTAACAGCTCCTATAAACTTTCCACTAAACCAACTCTTCAATGATCTGTTTTAGATTGGAATTTGTATGTGTTGTTTGCACTTTGTTAGAATGGTCTAAAATCCTCTATAGATTTGTTTCACATTGAATTTTGCATTGCAATATATTATCCATTATAGTATTGGTTGTTTCCAAACCTCCATAGCTTAAAGAAGAAATGGATGTGCCCAAGATATGTATATATTTATGGTATAAAAGAACTGTAACATCATCTGAAATTACTCAATCTGAGGTTTCCTTGTTCTTACATTCCTACATGTAATGTCCACTTTCAAACTGAAATATTCAACTTGATCTAGTTTCACCTGAATTACAAAATCTTGTTTTATGCATTACTACTATTTCTAAATCATCTCTATCTGGATGATTGTCCTATGTTACTACACAGATTTTTGGACATAGAACTGCTTTGTTACAGTTACTTTGAAATAAGATTTTACATGGTTAATGCAAGAAGGGTACAACATAAATATTTTCCTTCCCAACTGAAATTTAAAAGGAAACCAATGGAATTGGTACTTCCAAAATTGGTATTACGAACTCAACCTATATATGTATAGAAGGTAATAATATCCACCTTGGAATTGATAACCTCTGGTATAAAGATTCCTGAATCATCTCACTATTCAAAGTCCGTAGAGGGTCAATTGAATCATTCATGGGCCCACTCTAATGCCTTCTTTCATACAATTGGTAACTACTCAGAAGCATAGCAGGTTGTGAAAATAAATAGTGGCTGAGAAAAAAAGATGTTTTATTTTCATGTTTATAATTGGTTCTGTTTTGCTTGTTAACCTATTTAGAACTAAATAGATTTATCTAAAGGCCATGACTAAAGATTTCACCGAATGTTATATTTTAAATCATTTGTTTGAAATTAAATAGCATTAAAAACTATAAATAAGTTCAAGCTTAGGAATCATCTTAAGAAATCGCAAATATCTTTCAAGCTGAGGAAACTTACTTTTCACATTGTTGTTCATATGGTTTCTGTGTGCGGCCATGTTTGCAACACCACATATTTATCTTTTACTATATTGATTTTATTGCAAAGGGCATTTCTTGTGCAACCAAAAGTACTGGCATTGGGTTTTTCGTACCATTTGCAATTGGAAACTATTGAATATAGCCAAGCACATCTCAAGATCTGTAACTGGAGCTCGAAAAATGGATCCAACACTGGTAAGAACATGTAGTGAGCTAATCGAAGAGAGACTTCCCAGCTAGGCAAGCTCAAAAAATGTTGGAAAGAGCCATACATGTCCGTTGGCGTTTTAATATAAATGAAACACTAGAACTTTTGATGTGTACAAATCTCATCGATGTGATAATGAGTTGGGGTTGAGCATGTGAGAAACTACCAAGTCAAGGAGCAATGATTACTCTCCTTGTCTCGTTAGTGGTGAGCCACCAATGAGAAAAATGGGACCAAGGTGCACAAAGCATCGAAACCAAGCCCCTTGAATAAAGGTGTTTATTTATATAGAGGAAGGTTCACTAGAAATAGAGAAATCGGGAACCCCTAGAGACTAGCATGAGGTGCAACATATCATGTAGAAAATGTGACTGACTGAGACCAGGACAACAATTGATGTGCAACCCATGAGGATGGGATTAAAATGTTCCCTTTTTTTTGTAGCATAATGAAAAAAATGATCTAGATGAAATTGTCTTAATTCCAAGAGGAATGGTCAAAATTAAGCAAGGAGCTTATGATGACAACTCAAAGAGGGTAAACATAAATGAAAGCCTTTAAATTAAAAACCAGGATGATGGTGACTCGAGGAATATGATTTATAATAGGACTAAGACAAGAAAAACTCCAAGACACAAAAGGGTCACTCAACTAGGATGCTCTAAATCAAGGGTCACTGGGATTGCTGCCATAAAGAGATAATATAACATGGTGGTGCCAAATGAGCACTATGAAATTTCCCAAAAAAATGAATGAATCTTCATTGAGGAATGAGATTAAGAACCCATTCCCGCCAATAGCATGGTATAGATTCATATATAACTATAGTGAGGGGAACAAACATTGCAGACATTATCGCTCTGCGAGCACTCTTTCCCTTGCCAACCCTAATGTAAAAATCTCAATAGTGTTAGTGGTACTTTCCCAAGAGGGGAGGATAATGTTAAAGGAGACAATCGTATACAATCAATGTATAAACTAGAAAAACTAAGCGTATCACCCTCCCTGGAATACACACGCCACCTAAACGAACTCTCCTAAAGGATGAGATACTTCTTCAAAGGCTTTCGCGTCATGAGCTCAACCAATTCCATGACCCTTGCTTGAACCTCTTGTCCAAACCATACATCCTTCCGTGTGGTGACTATTGATGATGTGTTCAGGATTGGTTTTATCGTGCTTTGCTCTGGTGAGGCCTAGCCCCTTTTTTGCAACTGGGCTCAGATCTAAGCTGAGTCTTGTTCTATCCTTTTATTCAGTTGCTCTAGTAGGAGCGCTTGTGGTGCTCTAACCAGCGTCGAGACTGTATAAAATTCTTTATCATCTTCTTTAAGATTTTCCTTTGTGAACAGAAACAATCATCCCTCCTCGGTTGTGATCGTTTTGATACCTGGGCAGGTTTGGACTTATTCTATAGAATTATAATCGAAAGTGTAAGATAATGGGCTTACCTCTACTCTATCACCTCATTCCATTATCGACCTAATATAATTGTTTTCTCTGGTGGTCTCTAACTTCAACTACTTTTTATAGTGGTTGATAATCAGAAATCGAAGTTGACCTTGGATGGAGTACTTTTTCGGTGTCCAATTTGGAATATCTCCATCAAACTAGTGATGGTCTTTGCCATAGAGTGGGTGCTCTGGTTGGATGTGATCAGAGATCTAAACCTGCAGATTACATCTGAAAATAGAAACTTCGGGATTGCTTGCACAATTGCAACCCTAATAACCCTCACTTAGACCAACGTAGTGAACAAATCAGTATGCACAATTACAGACTAACCCGACCCCTATCTATCATAGGGTAAGTTTTTTCCTTGAAATAAACAATTCGATCAAAGAACACTTACGAAATAAGCGAGCAAATCTCCCCCCATCCATCTTTTTTGGGCACCCAATGCTCGATGATGCACTCAAGACATCCACATCACTCGCACGAGATAATCCTCCAACACACCCCAAAGGAGAAGGAAGCCTCTCCTATGGGTCGAACAATGTTTGTTCCTCATTTTTCCTTTGCAAAAAGGTAATGCTTTTCGGGAGTGATGGAATAGAAGATCTCTCGGGGGGATGGAATGCGGGAACAAGGAGTAAGCGAGACCGATCCTTTCAATTCGACCAATATGGGGGACCTAAGTTCTAACTAAAGAGGGGAGGGGAAGGCTTACCCTTGTCGCTGTGTTCCTATTCTTCATATTATTAAAGATGCTTTCCCTCCGCTATGTGCTTTGGGCAAGTGCATTGGAGGTGATCAATCTCTTTAAAGAAGTCACACCTGAAGGGAATGTTGACAAAGTCTAGTCACTGCCAGTGGGAATGTCCCTCGTAGTTTCAACTTGTTTCTTCTCGGAGGCCCTCATTAAGGCCTAGTTCCACACAAAATTTGGCCATTGCCATCTCCAGTGTGGCTTCATCCACCTTGAGAAAGTTTTCATCTATATGAGGATGCCTAGGGTTTAGAGCTCCAACAAAATATTTGGAAGTTAAAGTCCAGATGGGGATTTTTTGGATTCACTCCTTAGCAGGGTTAAACCCAAGTTTCCAATCTCGGATACAGAGGCATCTTCTATTGTGAAAAGGGGGCCCCATTGCTCTAATCATGTCACGATCATTCGTTCTACCCCAACTACACAGACCTATAGTAACATAGGAATGCCCGGGAATCATTTTAGCTAAAGAGCCCCCAGGGTCACCTTTACCCGGTTACACACCCATTTCCCACTAGTCGGGGCTACAATGGCTTGGATTCAGACTCATTTGGCTCATCTAGCAGGTATTGTTGATATACATGCATACTATATTCAGAAGAATAACTCCCTGCCTGGCTTGGTGCTTGTTGCTTACTTTCAGACTCTATATCAGGTGATTTATACTTATGGATTGCTTCCTGGATTTCAATAGGAAAGGAAAAACTTATGGATTGCTTCCTGATTTCAATAGGAAAACAAGGAAAAAACCACAAGAGCCAAAGTGTTTCTTTGGCACATACCCCCGAGGGTCCACTTGGCCCCACCCAGCCTGAAAGGCCTTTTCCAAGGAATCCATGTAATCGCTTCATTTTCCAATAAACGACGCACTGGAAGAGTAAAGTAGGACAGTTCTCTGAACCTCATCGTCAAGGATGTTAATATGCATGTCTCCTGGCCAGGGTTCAGTGCACTTGGGGCAATGCTTTTTATGTTTACCAGGTATCTGAACAAACAAAAAGTTGCTCACAGGATAGTGGTGGGGTGTCTGAATCAGAAAGAGCACGAACAAGGTTATCGGTGGGGCATCCCAATCACAAAGAGCACGAAAAAATCCACCGTAAGGAAGTCCAATATGATTCTGGCCAACGAATGAGATTAGGAATGGTAAAAGGGAAACAATTTATAATATCCCTCACTATAACATAAAATCTCCGAGAATCTCCGTCACTATTGGTAATATCCCTATGTTACAAGGGTCTAAGACAGAAAGGATTAAAATACTGAGGAATGTGGTTCTTGAGTGGTGGGTGTCAGGATCTGTGTGCACTATCGGCCTGATCTAGTTGAGTATGGTTAAAAGGTTGAGGAATGGTTCTTGAGTGGTGGGTGTCAGGTTCTGTGTGCACTATCTGCCTGAACTAGTTGAGCTAGGTGGTTGGTAGGAGCTCCTCCTTAGGTTCTCTTTTTCAAACGAACAGGATGAGTTTGCTGGTGGGAGTTTACGTACTTATCGCTTCACTTGTTTGCAATGGTGGGAGCATGGAAGCGTGGAAGCGGTTAATACTTGCTTATGTTCTTAGAAAATGGCAATTAACAGATTGATTGAGCCAATTGGGCAGGTGGAAACGAATATTGTACAACAAAAACAGAAGAATTGGTTCTTCTTCTTTTTTATTAAATTTATTTATTTGAACCAAGCTGAGCCTAGGTTAGGGCCAGGTGGAAACGAATATTGTACGACGAAAACAGAAGAATTGGTTCTATTTTTCTTTTTATTAAATTTATTTATTTGAACCAGGCTGAGCCTAGGTTAGGGCCAGCTCCAATTTTGAATGGAAGAATTTTCTGCCTACCAGTGGGATGCTATCACAAGGATTGTGCGAAGCTTGATCGAGTTTGGAGGTGTCTTGGGATAGTTTAATTCCCCGAAGGTGGCTCTCATCCTCAACCCCTCCCCATGAGATTTGAACCTGACGTGGTGGGGACTAAACCCCACACAAACCAATTGGTCTACACCTCATGGATAGAAGAATTGGGTTAGTAAGGGGAAAACCAGCACGAATTGGATTGGAAGAATCAAGCTAATTCATTGAATTATAGTTCAGTTTGAAAGAGTATTCCATTGTAACTATCGTGGCTCCCATCCTTAACCTGACCTCCCCACGAGATTTGAACCTGACCTCCCCACGAGATTTGAACCTGACCTGGTGGGGACTAAACCCCACACAAAAGAGTATTCCATTGTAACTATCGTGGCTCCCATCCTTAACCTGACCTCCCCACGAGATTTGAACCTGACCTCCCCACGAGATTTGAACCTGACCTGGTGGGGACTAAACCCCACACAAACCAATTGGTCTACACCTCATGGATAGAAGAATTGGGTTAGCAAGGGGAAAACCAGCGCGAATTGGATTGGAAGGATCAAGCCAATTCATTGAATTATAGTTTAGTTTAAAAGAGTATTCCATTGTAACTATCATCCCCGCAGTCAAGTTTCAATACAACCAATATCTTTCCATCAATCATGTACTCATCTGTTAGTAGGCACCTTCATTCATTACGCTGACCAACCAATTATGTACTCATCTGTGAGTAGGCACCTTCATTCTTTAGGCTGACCAACCACACTGTTAGTGGGCACCTTCATTCATTACGCTGACCAACCAATTATGTACTCAACTGTTAGTGGGCACCTTCATTCTTTAGGCTGACCAACCACACTTTACCACACTTTACTGGAGAATGAGTAGAGGTATGAATGGAGGGACAGTTAAGACAATTGAGTATTCAAGGGCGGAAGCATTCAAAATCGCAGGTGCACCGAGAGATTGGGGAGAATGCCAAGAACTATACTTTTATGCAGAGCAACTATTAGAGGTTTTTGCCATTTTCGTCGAATTTGCAGATACAATTTCTCTTCAGGTTATGAATTTTAGTTGTTTAAATATGTGTTTTATATTTTAATGTATAAATCGGTTAAGTGTCCTAAAATACCCTTGGAACACATCCTTCCATCCATCTTATCAGGCAGGTGGCAGACAGTAGGAGTTTGGGCGGCGGGTGAGATGCGTAGCAAAGTTCATGACCCGAAAAGCAAGGATCGTAGAGTTGTTTCTGGTCGATCCAAAAAAACGTATCCAAGCACACCGCACATTTTCATGAATGATTGGTGTTTGGGGTTCCAAACTAATTGAGTTCCGGTGGGACGTCTGGTGTAGGAGTAGTAGACCTGCTTATTTGGCATATAGATTTGGTGAGAATATAATATTTCATATTTCTATGGGTGTATCCCCTCTAGCGCAGTCTCTATGAATGTATCCTGTGTAAAGAGTTGGGAGAAGAGATCATTGCACAGCTGAAACCTAAGCGAAATTGACAGCGAAGTATACCTGAAAAAGAGCAAAAACATCGAACAGTTAAGCTACTGCCTTTTATGCCCCAACCTTCCTAAACTCTTAGTTATCCCCGTCTCTGTCGAGGACATGACAAAGTGCCGATGTGCACCATCAGAATCGGACAGGGAATCTTTCCATCTACTTGACCACCTACGCATTTAATAAATAACAATTTTCTTTCCATCGTGAATCCGGTTAGCCTAATATTCAGATCTCGAAGCAACACCCCCTCTCATGCCTACGCAAACCATCATGCAAAAGGTACACCGTACGCAGGCATACTTGCTCAGCTGCTTCCATTGCCCATTATGTCGATGCATTTCGTTCCTCTAGGGGCTCGTTCTTGAAATGAAAAGGATCGGTCATAAACTCTTTTGGTTCTTCAACCAGATCAGCTTAATCAATTTGTGGGGTAAAGTTAATATGTCACTCAATCAAATGCGAAGGCTGCTTCAACCACTGAAGCCCTTACCTCTGTTCCCTCCGCTCCAGCTTTCTTTGACTTCATGACTATTAGTTTATTGCCCTGCATTACTATAAATGTGTGTTGAAATTTCTTATAGAATCCCTTACATTAATACCTAGAGGTCTTTACATTAAGGAGATAGGGTAGTGTTCTAAAATCTAGGACCGTAGCAATTATCGAGAGCCCTACCTTTTCTCTAAGCTTTATTAGCTCTTTTTGGTTTTCTTTTTAACCTTAAGAATTCTGGTTGGCTACTTGTGTTTGTTGTTATTAGATAAGGTAAACTTTTTGTAGTCTCTTTATTCCATAAATTTCTGCCGATAACAAACATTTTCAGTATTTTAGAGTCTATCCAAGTGCTTTTCTTCACTCTATCGACCTCGACTTTATAGAATTATTTTGCCCGTTTTGCCCGTTTTTTAATCGTTATACCTCATCTAGGAGTGTGTGAATCCTTTCCAACCTGTAACCTGTAGCTAATCCTAAGCTCATAACTCAAAAGATTAGGCTACAAAGGCACTTCGTTAAGACTTCGTCTGACATCATCTTCTCCCCTATAAAGCTTGGTAAGACCTATTCTTCTAAGGTAGGTAATCTTTTACTAGCAGAACCTTTAGCTAATAAGCTTCGTTTACCATTGTTGGGTTGCTTTCATTACCTGCCAGTCTATTGGGGTAAGACCGGGGCGTGCCATCAGTAAGCCAAAACTTCAATCAGTCTGACGTAAGATTGTAAATCGGACCGATACAATCAATTGTCAGCGTTATTTGTGGCGACATATGTTGTAGCATTTTTATTTGATCCTTGATGCTACTCCCTAGTAATAAACATTTATAACCTACTCTTTAATTATTTTTAATAATTCCGTCTTTGTTTATGCATTTTCTCTTGTTTAGGATTATGTTAATATCCGACTTTATGGTGCACTTTTATGGTCAGTTTTTGTTGCAGGCTACAACAATAGGCGCATCAAAAAAAGATGACTATCACATTTCCAGTGGATATGATATTAGTACTAATATTGGCTGTGAATCTTATTTTCAAATTGCAGATCAAGCATGTAACAAACTCTATTTTGTTGCACTTCGTAACACATTTATGTAAATACTCTATTTTGTTGCACTTCGTAACACATTTATGTAAATTTTTGTTTTCATCAGGGAGCTCCATTAAATTTTCAAAATTTTCAAACCGGATACAAGGGTTAGATCAATTAAAAAAAAAGAATTAGCCACTTAGTTTTTAGGCTTTTTCAAAATTTTCAAACCGGATATAAGGGTTAGATCAATTGCAAGGCTTAGCCACTTAGTTTTTAGGCTTTTTTTTAAACTTAAAGTTGACATTAATTTACAGAAAAGTGGAGACTTCCATCACCATTTTAAGAGAATAGGTAGAAAAGGGGTGCAGCCACACTGTAAAGTGCAGAGCAAGTGCTTAAAGAATAAAATCTTTCTAGAGAATAGGTAGAAAATGGGTGCAGCCTCACTGTAAAGTGCAGGGAAAGTGCTTAAAAAATAAAATCTGAGCTCTAATCACAGATTGTAACAGGTTGCACAATTCACTATGCATAAATGTATACGTTTGGGATCAATTTTTTTTCTAATAAAATAACCTAGTTGATAAAATTAGAATACCTACAAGATATTTACATAGATAACCTTTGTTTCTAATTTAAAATTAGAATACATGCATCTTGGTAGGGACCACTTTTGTCATTAGTACCTGATAAGAATCTTGAAATATTCACTAAGAAGAATAAGAAGAATATTTAGTTATATGTTATCATTACTTATTATTTTCACATTTAAAATTAGAATACATGCATCTTGGCAGGGACCACTTTTGTCATTAGTACCTAATAAGAATCTTGAAATATTCAATAAGAAGAATATTCCAGTTGTAGTCATATGTTATCGTTGCTTATTATTTTCACATTTGTCTCACAAATTTGCTTAAAGTAGGTTGAAATATTCAACAAGAAGAATATTGACCTTAGTTGACCTTAAAGTAGGTTGAAATATTCAATAAGAAGAATATTGACCTTAGTTGACCTTATCTTTACAAAATCACCTAATAACCCTAAGTGAAATGGCAGAAATTGCTTAGAAGGATCTATGTATTCTAAAAAGAGAAAACAAATTTCATTAGATTGGTAAGATTGGTAAAATGTTTGTTTTACATAATGAGCTCCCTAGATTTACATTAATAGATGTAGAATGAAAAATCCAAGGTTTGAATTGACGAAAATTTGTCTTTTCTTCCTAGTTGTTCATTTTCAAATCAACTACATGCACTTAGTTATCCTACATGAAAACTTTATAATGGTTGCCCCTCAAACTTCTATGGAATACAGAAAATAGCATGGATCCTTGAAGTTCATTTATTGATTTATGAAGTTGTTGGGCGTTCTCCCAATTTTTCTTCATAAAAAAACATTGATGTGTTTGAAAGGAATTTGTATGGCCAAGTTAGTCATTACATTTGCCAGAAAATGGAATTTTCCCAAAATGTATTTTTCTTCCCATCCATTGAACACTAGAAGGATTTCTATCTTTTTGGTATGTTTTTGTCCTTATAGATTCCTGGGGCTTTCTAAGTCTAGCAATTGTGTCCTTAGCTTTGGGCATTTATATTTCTATTATAATTTTAATATTGTGAATTTACAATGCAAAGAATGGGAGAGTTAGCCAAATAATTAAAGTATTTGCAATCAACACAATTTCAAATCTAGATAAAATGCAATTCAAGAAATTTCATGTATATGATTAAAATAAATCTAAATTTACCGTTTTATATATGTTATCAAAGAAAGTAAACCTCTTCAAACTCAAAATAAATGAAATCTACAATTGCATGATCCAATAAACCAGATTTACTCAAAAGACAGGAAAATTATTCAATTAAGACTCACCATTTATAGTGCCTGTAATATACTTCTTTTTTGTTTAGCTTATTTTCCATAGAAAATGCCATCTGCATGCAAAATAAAATAAAATTAATTTTCCATCCAAGTAAATGATGAATTAGAAGGAACCCTAGCATGAAAAATAAATTGTTCTTTTAGCTATTTTCACAAATAGCAAGGCTTTCAATAAACATCTCACTTATTTCTTTCCTCTTTAACTTTGCAAGTAAACTTTAACCAATAAAATTAAATTGTTCTTTTAGCCAAGTATTTTCACAAACTTTAACCAATAAAATTAAATTGTTCTTTTAGCCAAGTATTTTCACAGATAACAAGGCTTTCAATAAACATCTCACATATTTCTTTCCTCTCTAACTTTGCAAGTAATCCTTAACCAATATGGAACATATAGGCAATATATTTCTAACCTTAAAGCTCATTTATATTTATCACAAGAGACATGAATGCATAAATTTGCAATGCAACCATGTATCAAAGAATTTCATCAAAATGTTTTTGGGGATCCCATTTCAACATTAACATAAAAATGTTATGTAACAACATAGAATTAAAATTAGTTCTCTTTCCATATGAGAGTAACAGATGAATCAATACAAATCCTTACATGGAATATGATTTGCCTAGAAAATTCCTTTACTAGGAAACATAAATTTCAGAAATACTCATTCTAAATATTATTCAAAAAAATATCATTAAATTGCTCTTGAAAAGGTAAAATATTTCACAATTTTGCAAATATTGTTGAAGAAATATACATCAAACAATGAATTTCAAAAGTGATTATGGAAAAATAAAAATAAAAAATAAGTTATCAAAATAATTTTAATAAAATAAATTACTTCAAATATTTGGATACTTGATTTCTATTTTGCAAGAAATAAATTATTTCAAGAAATAAATTATTTCAAGAAATAAATTATTTCAAGAAAACACTTGAGAAGATAAATGGTAAATTATCATAAAAATATTCTACAAGATATAAATTGTGTCATAAAGTTTCATCAAAGTATTCTTTAGTAATCTCATCAAGATTTTGTGTATTTAAAGAAAGAAACCATATATTATTCCTTTCCAAAAATAAAACTGCCCAAAAAAATAAAGCTAAATATAGTGTTGAAGCTAAACCCAAAAATAAAAACAAAATATGGTTTGATAGAAAACAAATTAGGGAAAATTGTTAATTTTTTAATACTCTAATTGGCACTGTAGATGCACCATAAATATAATAGTCAAGCAAATTAGAAAAAATGCTAATTTTTTAATACTTTAATTGGCACTATACATGAACCATTAATATAATAGTTAAGTAGATTAGGAAAAATGTTAATTTTTTAATACTTTAATTGGCACAATACCTGCACCATTAATATAATAGTTATATTTCAAGCACTTAAAGAAATAATTAGTATAAAATTTCTATTAAATATATGAGGAATTGTAAAAATTAACATACCTAAAATTAAAACTAAATAAAGGGACAAATGAATATTAATGTATCAATTATTTTACAAGTTTAAATGGTGCCTCTCAAATGTTCATGAACCAATCTTTCTATTGATTATTTCACTAAATAGACACGATAAAAAAAATTAAGTAATTGTCAAAATTAGCATACTTAAAATTAAAACTAAAACTAAAACTAAACAAAGAGATAAATGAATGTTAATAAATCAATTTTTTTATAAGCTTAAATAGTGTTTCTCAAATGTTAATGAATCAATCCTTCTACAAATTATGAATCAATGTAATGTCTTAAAAGTAAAAATTTGTTTATATAGTTTATATATATATTATTTTAAAAATATTTATTTAAATAAGAATTTCTAAAATTTGATTGCACCAATTAAGACTCGTAAATGTTAATTTAAATAAGCAATCACTCTTATAATATATATTATATTTATTATCCATTTTATGTTTATAGATTATATAGTTTAATGTATATGATATAGCTATTATTTATGTTATGTTTATAGATTTTATAATTTTATTTATGAGAGAATGTTAATTTAAACTATATTAATAAGATTTATATTGGATGGTTTAGAGATAGGATTCTTATCCTCTCATTTGAATGCAATTCTTACCAATAACAAAGTGATCTAATAAAATATATTATTATAATGATTCTATCTCGACATGATAAACTTCAAGTCTTATTGTTAACTAATCTTATATCATTTAAATCTTTTGTAATTTGAAAAACAAATATAATATATATATATATATATATATATATATATATATATATATATTAAAAATCAACTAGAATCCATTTTATCTTACTTAAATATAAAATTATATTGCTTTATTTTATTGTCATTTTTAATTTTTTATTATTATAATTTATTTATTTAAATTACAATTATATTTTATAATTTTTAATGAATAATTTTATTTTTATAAAATAAAAATAAGCCCTTTATAGTCAAATTTTCATTAGTAGGGAATATTAACTTTCTTGTAAAATTAAATTTATTTTTTATTTTAAATAAAATATAGAATTATTTTAACATAAAATTATTTTATGATTTTATTTTAAATAAAACATAAAATTATTTATCATAAATTCAAAGATCATTGATTTTATTTAACAACTTAATAATTAAAAAAATATATGGTTATAGTAAAAATATACCCTTATAAATTATAAATTAACATATTAATATATATTAAATATAATATTTATAAATAATTATTAATTTATAATTCAATAAAATAATTACTAAAAATATTTATAAAATTACAAATATTCATGAATTCAACTAATACTTTCCTTCTAAGGAAATTAAAAAAAAAATCTAACTAAAAATAAACTCTCCT